>WBNQ01019928.1:0-10641 GCA_013401375.1 Spizella passerina | reverse complement strand
CAGGGGCTGGCTGTGTCAGACACTGTGTAAATAGACAGGGAGAGACAGTCCCTGTCCCTGAGCACTCCCAGTCTAAATAGACCCAGTGGGGAGGGAAGCAGGAGGATGGAGCTCTGAAGTGATTTTGCCTGAGGTCACACAACAGTTCATTAGTAGTTTTGGGAAAGAAACTGGTCTTTCTGCTGCCCTTCCAGAATCCTTTCCATAAACCTCTCATATGCTGATTGATTTTTTTTAAACACTTGCAGCCATAGTGTTGTCCTTTACTTGTATTTCTGCGTAGTGTGCTGAGTGATTTTCATGCCACAAAGCTGATCCCAGTTCCTTTATGTGATATTGGAATACAGCTTGCCAGCCTGATGGGCCTCTGGGGTTATTATTACCTCATAAATGGAGATTCTGCTCCAAAGATTCTCAAAACCTGAGCAACCTGACCTAACTTTGACATTAGCCCTGAGCTAACAAGGGATTGAGCTGCACTTCCAGCCTGGATGAGTATACAATTATGATTTTAGTGGTGACTAAGTTACTTCATTCTTATACTTTTTTTTTTAGCTCTGGCAGAACATCATCTAATTCTGAGGGAGTTCATGTTACCCATTCTGTCAACCCAGCACCTTTTGCAGGTAGGCAGGAACTTTTCTGAAGAAAAAGTTCAGAGCAAATAATTTTCTTTAGGAACCCTTCTAAGCACTGACAATTCTGTCACTGCTATGTATTCTGTTCCCTTGTTTTCCACCCTCTCTCACATTTTTCTTATCAAGGAAGTCTGAGTGAAAGGGAGACCTTTCCATCTGAAGAGTTAATCTTTCTCTTGTAACTGTTCCTCACCTGAAGCCCTGAATTGTGTCCACAGAAGCCATTTGTGAAAGGCTCGCACAGAGGGTGATGGCAGCGGGAGCAGATGGAATCCCAGGAAACAAAGATACAATTCTCATATGAATCCATCTCCAAAAAGAATGCAAAGAAAATATAGTCAATGCAAACACTCTTTTAGTGAAACCTTATGGTCATGAAGTCAAAAGCACAAAAGTCAGAAGGTTCAGCAGTAGGGTTTTGTGGTTTTGTTGCATTTTTTCATTAAACTTTTAGCTTTTGTGTCTGTTTTGCCACAGTGGATCTGAGTTAGTGTCTGAGGTAAAAGTTTGTGTTCTAAATTTCTGACACAAAGCCTCCTCTATTAGGCACCATGGCTTAAGTTTGCAAACTATGAACACAAGTATGTTAAAAAAGCCCAAAAAACTGAAATTAAATGTCTCTGTGACCACCGATTTGAGCTTTCTGTCTTTCCAGGTGTAAAAAAAAACATCTACAATTATGTTAGACGAATAGAAAGCTTTTGTACTGAGTTTTTCCTTCAGTGCTTTTGGATTTTTTTATATAGTGGGGCATTATGCATCTTTATTTCTTCATTGAGTTTGCAATCAGCTTCTTGGACTAAAGTAAGGCCTCTGAGGAACCCACAGTAACCAAGATCACCAGGAAAGCTGCACTGACATCTAAGCCTAGCCTGACTCCCAGCTTGGTACAAATTCCTCTTGCATGGAATGGGTCTTGTGCACCTTAGTTCAGGCCTTTGGCACACCAAGTTTTCAGTGTTGACATTGCTGACTCTGCAGTGTGCTGTCATGCCTGAAGAAAGGCACACCTGTCGTGGCTTCAGTTTTTCTTTCCCAGCTGCATCTGTTTAGTGGCTGAATTACCTGGCCAGTCCATCTCAGGTGTTTCAGCCTCCCACCTTTGTAAGATCAACCCAGATTTCCCTACTACCTTCCTCTAGCTGTAAGAATGGGCTTGCTGTTTGGTTTAGGATTATTCTAATGTTTGTGCAGTGACCCAGATTTGAAATGAGTACAAGAATTGGAGCTTCCCTACTGTGGTGCTATTTTTAAAGCATGGTATTTTATTTACATTAAGAAAAAAAAAATTGCATTCACCTGAACTTCATTGCAAAAGCCAACATAAATCAGGTAAGGAAAACTGTAGAGAACTTTCTCCATTCTCAGCTGAATGTAGTGCAGAAGATAATATCTGAGTATATTTTCACTCATTTTGAAAACTCCAACAATCCTAGTGTAATGCTAATGCATAAAGGCTTCAACTGAGTTTGTGAAGGTACTTAAGATATGGCATTTCCTAAACTCTCCTGGTTGATGCTGCCACTCTGACATTATTTTTTAAATTTTTGTCAGCAGTTTTTATTTCTGGAATGCATTTGCTGTTGTTCAAGAAACAAAAATGTACTTTAGCAGTAATGACACAATGACATCCTATCCTTGATTCAACATTTGAGTTGTAAAAGTGTTCTGTGGGTCAGCTGGAAAGGAGATACAGAAAAATAGTATATAACAATTTTTTTTCTCTTTCCTGTCTTACCAGAATCTATTGCAATGAAAAACAGGAAAACTCTATGTAGAGATATGGTTTTTGGAGATCTGTCTGTAATATAGATGTGACTATTGGTGTTCTTGATTCTTTTGTTTTGAGCAACACCTGAGATGACCTTAAGTTTGCTATGTTTAGAGGCGAAACATGAACTACAAGAAAATTGTGTTAAGTATGGAAAGAAGAACAAAAATATGCCCTTGTCCCTTAAAAAAATAGAAATTAAAATTGACATAAGCCCAAGGAGCTGTTGCTTGCTGCTGATGGGAATGAGAGGAAGAAAAACAATTTCCAACTGCTGGCAAACACACTAATGCTGCAAGGGAAAAAAGTATTTGGGCACATCTAAAAGATTCATGGTGATTAGTAAATAGCTGGAGTAAATTCCTAAACCTGAGCCTGTGCCCATAGCCCATCAATCTCTCTATGCTCTTCCCTTGGCACTGGGCAGATGCTCAGTGTGTGCAGCATGGGCACCCCGAGGGATGTTGGCATCCAGAGGTGTGGGATTCCTGCAGAGAAGGCAGGGCAGGGAGCAAGCTTTGGCAACTGGCATTTGCAGGTGGTTGTGATGCATTAGGATTTTAGCCTTTATATATTTTTCATACACTTGTAATCCTGCAATCCTTTATTTAGTGCATAGCTCTAAAGCTCCAAAGCCTGTCAGCAACTGTTGTCGTGACTCAAGGATACCTTACTGCCTCAGGCCACCAAAAGTTATAAAAAAAAGGGAGTTTGGGGTTAGCAAACTGGGGGTACATGGCTTCATTACCTGAAACTGTAATTGGAGGATTATGTAAATGGACCAAGCTTATATCTGTGTGCAAAACTTGTGACCATCGTCCATCTTGGGTCCAGCTTCTGCGAGGTTTTTGGGTGACCAAGGTTTTATATTGAAGGTCTTTAACAAATACCCATTTTATTCTCTTAATCTTGTCTAGGCTCTGTTTTAGGTAGCCACTCCAAGGTGTCAGTCAGGGCCAGGCAGTGTGAGCAGGGTGGGGAGCAGGGGCTGCAGTGAGGAGCCTTCTCCCATGGGAACTGGGTCAGCAGAATGAGGTGTGAGCTGGGCTCAGGGCTGTCTGCAGCTGTGCTGAGCTCCTGGGAAAGCTGAGAGCTCCTGGGGACTCAAACTCACCTGACAATGGTCTTCAGGGGGGGATTTGGAGGAGGGGAAACAGCTTTTCATGAAGACACACAGGAAAGTGCTGATGCTGTTCCTGTGATTTGGGGCTCTTTGGAACCTTCCTGAGGGAAAGCTGCTGCCATTGAAGGGACTTTTGTGTGAGCAGAAATGGTGGTGAAGCTTCCACTGTGAGTGACAAAAACCATTGGGAGTCTCCAGGTGGGGCTGAGCTCCTGACTGAGGTGTTGGGACAACCCAAGGAGCTCCCTCAGAAATAGATCTGGGACCACACATTGTCCTGAATGCTGCATTCATTTTCTGGCTTGTGAGGAGTCAAATTTATTAACAATTTGTGTGCCTGGAGTTTTTTATGCTGGGCAGCACATCCTGCTCTCATTAGTGCTAATTACAATAGGAAATATGCACATAATCCCCCATCCACTGCCATTTGCTTCTAACAGTATAAGTTTCTAGAAAACAAAATTAAAACATGTATGTAATAAGAGAAAATGCTTGCAACTTGACTTTATTTCACCTTAGATCTCAGTGTTTTCTAAAATGTTAAACTTCTTGGTGTTAATCAAGTCAAGCTAGTTAAATTTGCCTTTTTGGTATCTAAAATGGAACTCTGTTTTATAGCTTGAAAGATTGTTTTTTAAGAATACAAAGTTTTGAGAACCTTTGACTGATCTGTAGTAAAATATTTTACTGCAATTTCATTTTCCTGAACAAATATTTTTAGAACATTAACAGAAATTTATGGCATAAATTTCAAAGCCTATCTTATAATTTCATGTACAAATATTTATATACGTGGTCCCAAGGAAGTTAAAAGTGTAATGTTTTTATAGAAAATATACAATACAGCATATACTCTCCATACAGTATATATTATCTAAAATGAGGGAGGAGGGAGGTTTCTTTCAGTATCTCCCAGAAAATATCTTTCATTCAGAGTACAGCTGACAAATGTTAGCAAACTGAAATTTTATTTTGTAGTACTGATACACCAAGAAACTCAAATACAGAATTAAGAAGATGCTTTTGATGGAGATTAAAAAGCAAAACAGTGACTGCAAATTTAGGAACTCTGTGTGTTGTAGAGGGCAGCCTTTAGTCACTAAATCTTCTGTCCCACATATCATCTGTTCAAATTTATTGCTTTTCATGTGAACAGTCAGAGGTTGCTACTCACAGAATATTTGGGGAGAAGTTTGTAGTGCAATTTAAACCCATAGTTTAATCCTTGTTTCAATCCCTGACCCTTCTGCTGATGTTGTTAAAGCCTAGACCTGAGCTAAACTCCCTCTGACCCTCAGTGAGGAACGTGCCAATGCCCTGTGCTCCGCATAAGGAGATTCTACCTTGCATATAATGTAAATAATATTTATGTAAGCCAGCTCCCAGCCAGCCAGTTCAAGTGTTCTCAAATCAGCACGGGCTGTTTTCACTGCTAATTTGCCCTCCTCCCCTGCCAGATGCAGTTACAGCACTTGCTTCTCAAACCTGCCAGGCTTCCCCTGTTTCTTCACAAGCTGTCAAATGCCTGTTGTGGTGTTCCTGAGCTGAAGGAGTGAGTCAGGCTGAGGCTGAGCCAACACAAAGCTCTCCATGACTGATGAGCAGGACATCCCTCCCTCCCTGCCCTGTCCCTCATCCTTGAGATCCAGCTCTGAGCCAATTCACAAAGCTGCATCAGACTCACTTCAGTGATTTACCCCGGTAAATCATGGAAAAGATGGTTCTGGGAGGGATTGAAAAACACCTGGAGGACAGCACAGTCACNGTGGCTGCGGTGACATCAGGCTGGCACCGATGGGGCTTCTGCAGGGTGCCATCATCAGCCCTGTGCTCTTCAACTTCCTCAATAGTGATCTGGATGAAGTAACAACCCTGAGGAATACTTGGTCAGTTTTCTGATGACACTAAACTGGGAGGAGCTGTGGACTCCCTCATGGCAGGGAGGTCCTGCAGAGAAACCCCCACAAATGGCGGGTCTGGGCAATCACCAAGGGACAGGGCCTGATCCTGGGCCTGGGATGGGGCAGCCCTGGATGCACGGACACACTGGGAATGAGAGACTGGAAAGCAGTGCCAGGGAAAGGGACCTGGAGGGGCTCCCGGTCAATGGCCAGATGGACCTGAGGCTGCAGTGTCCTGGAGCCAGGAGGGACATCCCTGTCCTGGGGACATCAGGCACTGCTGGGCCACAGAGGGATTGTCCCGCTCTCCTCTGGGGCAGCATCAGCCCCAGAGAATATTGTGTGAAGTGTTGGGTGCTACAATATCAGAGAGACATTAAACTATTAGAGAGTGTCCAAAGTAGAGTGTGAGGATGGTGAAGGGCCTTGTGTTGAAGCTGTGTGAGGAGCAGCTGAGGGCACTTGGTCTGTTCAGCTGGAGGAGGCTGAGGGCAGCCATGGCAGTCACAGCTTGTGCTGAGGGGAGCAGGAGGGGCAGGCCCTGAGCTCTGCTCTCTGGGACCAGGGACAGGAGCTGGGAAGAGCCTGAAGTACTGTCAGCAATATAATGCCACTTTTCAAAGTGTTTCTTACTGTGTGACCAGGTCAAATTCTGTAACCCATTGTGGGAAGAGTCTGAGGAGTTTTAATTCTGATGCTGATTATTTCTTTAAGCCGGGTGTGTGTTTATGGGTGGTTAATCTAACCAGCTGTTGAATTTTTATACCGTACAAGTGAAGTTAATGCTCTTGCTAGGGATTTGAAAGGAGATAGCCAAGGATTGTCCAGGAGAAATATTCATTGTTACCAGGAGATATTAATGTTAATACGAAATCTACAGACTTGGAGGTGATTCTGATTTTTGACAGGAATGCTCAAGTTTAACACCAGGTTATTCTTAAGGATTTCAAGATTTCAGAAGGTGATTACTACTGAGTTTCTTTTAAATCAGAACTGAACAGAATAATCTGAATATACCTCTTACTAGTAAGTACTGTGATGTTGGGCAAAAGAAATAGCCCTAAACACTTTGAGGATCATTAACTTTAATTTTTGCCTGATGATGAAAGAATAGTCTAGGTTTTTTGTCTGGGCTTTACAATATATTTCTTTAGCAGTGAGATGGCTTTCATTTGGAAACATGAAAAGGTTCAAAATTAAGAAGTGCTGCTATAATGCACACTTAATTCTTGAATGGAAAACATCTCACTTTACATCCCATTTCAGGTTTTCAATGGCAAATGTTATGGGATAGAGCAAAGCCTGCATTAAATGAGCAGTTGCTTATTTACTTAATGTATTTATGCTTCTGACATAGTCTGTAAAAGTAGTTGATGGCTTGTTTCTTTTTGCCCATGTAAGATATGAATGTGAAGTTTTGCTTCGCAAACACAGAATTATCCCATGTAATGTTCACAGGAATAATCAGTCTGGTTCTCTTCCTGAAGTCAAACATCTACACCTTTTCTCAGTTATGTTTGTTTTATTCAGTACTTTGTAGAAACTTGACTTCTCACAGATATTTCTGATTTGCCTGTCTCTCATTGAAAAATCCCAGTTTGGGCACACTCTTCTTTTTAAGGGTATATTTCACCTCTGCTAATATTATATGAATCTATCAGTTATTAATGCAGTCAACTCATAAACACAGTTTAGGGGGTATTTGCCTTGGAAGAACTTTCCAGGAGACCAATATATCAAATCAGTTCTGAAGTTCCTTGACCTCAGGATAGAATTACAGGTTTATAATTTACTCAACACTTACATGACCCAGAGAACAAAGGATTGCCAAGTCAGTCAAAACTAAATTACTCCTGACCTTAAATTAGTCATTTTCATGCTATTAAAGCTATGGCTAAATCACTCTTGAGAGATTATTTTGAGCTTATAAATCAGGGTTTTATTTTTCCATATTTATGCTCACAACCTAGAACTTTGTATATACTTTAGTGCGTGTTTAAGTATTTTCTGAAATTCACCAAAGAGCTTAACTCATGGAAGTGAATTAAATGTGGTGTTTTATACATACATGTGTCTGTCTCCAAAATGGCCAATTTTCTTGTGACCAATATGAAAATATGCAATAAAATCATGCAGAAATAATGAGAATAAATAACTGAAAAACACTCCCTGAACACCACTTTTAATTGCATAATCAGGCTGCCATGTTGCAAACTTTAACTTTGAATATGGTTTGATACCTGTCCACAGCCTCTGCTCTCAGGGAAATAACTCATGTACAGAATTACTTGGATGTGGGTTTGCAGAATCAAGCCCTTCATTAATTCTGAACAGATCTTGGCCTATGCAGGTATTTTTCCTCAGTCATTTGGAAAGTTACCTTGTTCCCCCTTCCCTAGGTACTTCCATTAAAGAGCTATTTTGGAAGGTATAGGAGAGGTGTGTAAACACTTCCAGGGTTTTACTTTAGAGCTGCCAGGAATGGAAACTACAGTTTCAAAACCCAACCTGAGGTATCTGAAAAACAACACACAGAGATGATATAGTTTTTAAAACTTCCTGTGCATTTTCAAGTGTCTCCATAGTCTGTAAGAGTCCATTATCAACTATCTTGATGACACTTTATAATTCAGGGAAATTATCAGTTATCACTCAAACTCAACAGGTTCACCAGTAGAGATGATTATTCTAGAGAACACATTTAAAGATAGGTTTGGGTAGAATGAAATGTTTTGGTTTTTTTTTTTTCCCTGTAGTTCTCACAGCATGAGGCTTGAAAACTTGAGAAAGGTTGAAGTGGTGACAATAGGAATTGTAAGATTGGAAAAAGACCTTAAAACTTGAGATTATGAGTCTTCATGGTTAGAGGACTGGTAATAGGAGTGATTAAGTATTTTGTTAAATGTGAAGTAGATCATGCTCAAAACTGTTCCTATCTGATTCCTGTTTTTTCAGCCTCTGCTTGGTGTCATGTGAAGTCAGGTACCTTTGATTCATGGAATGTTGTGTAAATGTCTGTTGATTTCTATCTGTTCTGGTTTGCACTTCTGCCCTGAGGTTTGCTTTGAGTTTCAGGTTTGGGCAAACCGAAATTGTCAAAGAAAATTCACTTTAAATTGCAGCCTTTCAAGTGGTTTTGTTTCAAATCCATGCCAAACCTGAGATTTTGCATAGTTTCATTTTGCATAATAGCCAAGCAAAAAGATAAATTGTGTCAAGCTCCTTTGGAATGGGGTTTAAGTTTATAGTTTTGTGAACTTTTTGAAAACTACACCTGTAATTCATTATCAAGCCAGCTCAATGTTGTGAGGACTTGTTGGAGGACAGCAGAATGCTGGGAAACTTCTGTGTAAGAGAATTAAATTAGAGGAGAAGAAGTAAATTTTTACTTCAGCTCCACACGTACAGAGGGTCATGACCTATTTCACTTTTTGGAGCACTGAAATTTTGGGCTTGAGTACATAAATGCTTGAGCTGCTGCATCATCTCTGCAGTAAGTTCCTTCAGATCCAGAATAAAGCCAGTTGCTCAAGGAGAAGACAAAACTGATTTGAGGCAATTTCTATATATCAGTTCCTTGGATTAAGAAAATAATTCCATTTCAGTGAGAGTCCTGATAACATCATTCCCAGTTTTTATTTCACTCATACACAGGGCTTTCATGAGGAGTTCTCAGAGTGTTGTCAGAGAACAATCAGTGGGCATGTGTCAAATGAAATAAAGATCCCCTTGTGATTTGGGGTTTGCTTTGTTTGAACATATTTCTGTATCTAGATCTTAAAAACAGCCTTCAGCAGTGCTAACATAATTAATTGTTTATATCAAGTGTTCTAATTGCAGCAATTCAGGTGGTTAGCCACCTTAATGAGTGCATAATTATTTAGAAACACTTTTGATTGAAGTACTGGCATCCTCAAGGCCCAATTAAAAAAGCCCAAACAAAACACACACAAAAAAATCAAAACCCAAAAGGTTGAGACTTTGAAGCACTAATAGCCATTATCCTGCTAATTAGCTCACCTCCTGCACTCCAGAGTTAATGGCTATCCTTTGCTTCTATCAGATACTCATTTGCTAATAACTTTCCATGAAAAAAGAGCTGATGATCTTTGAAAAGAGGGGAAAAAAAACACTTTAAAATGGAGTTTTCCCATGACAAAACTTTGGCGGTGAGTGGAAGTTTTATGAGTTTAATTTTGTAACAGAGAAGTGAAAATAAAACTCTTTTGATGCAGACAGAATTCAGGACACTGTTATTAGTGGAAAATTGTCAAAGTCCATTCCATTATTTGATCCAGAGTCTTCCCAGGATGGTTTGCTGTTTCATGGGATTCATAGCATGGATATGCCATTCTTCAGTAGTGTCCTGTAAACCAGTTTACATCTTTTCTGAGACATGTGGTCTTCATCCTGCAGCAGATGATGCAGTGCAGGGTCTGTCTGCAGGGAAGAGTCCCAGTTACAGGGAGGAGAAAGGGCATAAACCAGATAAAATTGATTCATTTTATAAGAGGATAAAATATTTCTTTTTTTTAATCAAAAGTGCATTTAAAATGGAGGGGGCGAAATTAAAGCATATTATCATTTCAGGTTGAAATGCTTTCAGAATCTTTTGTTTTGTAATGACTTTTAAAGTATTTTTCCTTTGTGTTAGGATGGAAACAAAGACAGGAAAATCAGAATTCCCCAGAGCACGAAGGCGCAGATTTCCTCACTTACATTGAAAACAGAATTTTTCCTGTTCTTTAATAGTAAGTCACAAGCAACTAATATATGAACACTTTCCTTCTGTTCATCCACTGGCTGAGCTAAAAGTCTGCCAGAAAAATAAAAATGCCAAGAGATAGCATCTTTTCCTGAAAGTAAAGAAAAAAATGCACAATCTCTGAACAGAAAGAAGTTTCTCAATGAGCAAGTGAAATCTCTTGAAATAAGCAGCTCAGCAAAACTTCTGGTTTCAGTGATTGTTTTCAAAAGTGATGCTTGCAATTCTTCACAAGATATTTATTTCTATTGTAAACTATTGATAAGCACTGCATATTTTCAGTATTAGGCAAGTGAGACCTGTAGGATTTTTATGCATGTTCTTACATGAAATGCAGTGTGGAAAAATAATACGTGTCTGTGGTCACGTAAAGTTCCCTCTGAGGTTCTATGACTATGATCACTGTTGTCTGCAAAATAGTTCAAGCACATTATTTTTTTTTT
>WBNQ01019927.1:0-13162 GCA_013401375.1 Spizella passerina | reverse complement strand
GTGTGAGTAGAAAAGAGCTCTTGTAAAAAAATGTGAAAGAATCATTCTGCTTCTTGGGCTGTCAATTACAGCCTAAATAAGGCAGTTGGGCTGTCTTAGATAAAAGTGAAGACAAAGTGACAGTCAGCAACCAGAGAGCAAATAGACCTGACTTGACAGCTCCAGAATGTAAAGGTAGGGTGTAAGGAAGACAGAATGTTGTTGGTACTAATGATTAAATTTGCAGTAAAAAAGAAAAAAATGCAAGATTTTCAGGACTGATAAGGTACTTTAGTACTTTATTGTTGATAAAAAGTGTTTAGATAGATAAATGACAAAAAATTGTGACAAAACCAAGCAGCCTTTCTGTCTGAAATATACGAACTATGGAGGCAGCCAGGTGAAATTTGGTAATGTGGGTAGGAATATTGATTGGAGGAGACAATCTCGAGACACATCATTATGGAAGAGATAAAACAGCTAGTAAAACAAGAGTTTTTATTGCTTGTACCCAGTTCATTCAAAGACTGGGTGCAAGCAATAAAAAATAACATGAGCATGTGGCAGTAGATAACCTGGGGAACAGAATGTGGATTTTTAATTTAGTATTGCAGACTGCAAAACTGGATATTACATAGGCATCACATTCATATGTGTATTCTTTTAACAGCCAGCTCTAAAAAATGATCTAAGCAATGCACCACTCTCTACCTGCCTGCACAGTCTCTGACACAGCCTCAGTGATGCTGGCATCAGGCTCAGTTCTTTCACTTGATGACAGCAGCAGTGTAAAATATTTTGCTTCCCTCAAGGTATTCCTTCCTGGCATTCGTTCCTGCCTGATGTATTACAGCACCCTATGTCCACAATTATAAAACCACAATAGTGTGAGGTGTCACTCTTTCAAATGGGTTTCCAGAAGCAACCCAGATAAAAAAAATCACTAAACCTCTCCCTCCTCCCCTATAAAAAAAAATGGCTGTTACTTTCCTCCAGAAAATCAGTGCCTTGGTTTTGTTAACAGAACATTGTCATGCACAACTGTGCCCATACAGTATGGGAAACCTGCCAATTTTGTATATGCAGTTTCTACAGCAGCATTTGTTGGACTTCATGAAATATATGAAATTTTGAAATGACTGACAGATGTGTTTTTTACAGCAGCTTTGGAGACATTGATGGTTTTGCAGCTGTTGCTCTGATGAGATGATCTTGTTTGATTTTGTGCTTGCTGATCCATAGAAAATTCACTTTGGGATGCTTAGATTGAAAACAGGAATGAGGAAGTTCTCATCTTGTTCCAGAATAACCTATAATTGTTTAAGAACCTACTGAAGAAACTCCATTGCAAGAGGAAACACAGACAAGCAATACACATCCAATGGAATTTCCTCTTCTTACAATAATAAGTGAAGTGCAATACTGTTGATTATTCAAAGAAGGGATCTACATATTGTGCAGAAATCTTTTTACTGAAGAAAGTAATATGTAAAGAAGAGGCTTCAAGGATTATGATCAGAGCAGACACCTGTGCAAAGTCATCTACATAACTGTGAGTTATGCTGCTGCTCCTGCAGTGTCTTGCTGCTGGAGATTCAATTGAACATGATACATCTATCTTCCAAAATTCCATTTCTTATGTTTCCACAAACATTTCTATATATATCTGAGTTAATATACTAATCCACAGGTTGTCTCATGCTCATTACAGTAGTCCCTTAAACTCTTACAAAAGTGCACCTAACAGCCCAAGTGATCAAACCAAAATTCATGTTGAGCTGGAGACAGCGCATTTGCCTTAGGCAGAGACAGTGATATGCAGGGCACCACTTAGTTTGTTCCTCTACACAAAAGTCAGGGCCAGTCTTAAGATTTCTTGTACCATGGATCTCACTCCTGTATCTGACAAGATTCTGTGAGTTGTCATCATATTGACCTTCTAATGTCATTCCCTATGCTTACAGCATAGAAACAGATCTAAAACTATATAAAAAAAAATCTAATAAAAGTGGAATGTGGGAGAATCATGAGCCAATTAATACTCAGTTATTCCAGTTAGCAGAGTAAATCAATAGCTTTAATACATAAAAATAAAGTAGCAATAATGCCACTTCACATATAAAATAAATTTTACTTTAATGTGAGGCAGCAACAAGACATAAAAATACAGTACATTTTTTGCTCCATAAACCTAAGATAATGTCCTATATTACTGTCAGCTTAAGCTTCACCTTTAAATAATATATGTAAATAACTGTTCATTGTTGTATTCCTATGGCTAGTTTTGCATTCTGCTCAATAAAATAAATTACATATATCAAGTTACATAGCAGTTACTGGCAATTCAGAAACAATTTTGTGACAAAATACATCCCATAATCTATCCCTCTATCTGGTACTGTAGCTGCTCACTCATCCTCCCCCCAGCAGGATCAGGGGTGGAAGGGGGAAGAATCAGAAGAGTGGAAGTCAGAAAATTCCTGGGCTGAGATAGACAGCTTATTAGGGAAAGCAATTGCTGTGCACACAAGCAAAGCAAAAAAAAAAAAAAAAGAAAAGAATTGATTCACTGCTTCCCATGGGAAGGCAGGTGTTCAGTCATCTCCAGGACAGCAGGCTCCATCATGTAAAGGTTACTTGGGAAGACAAACACTGTCATTCCAAATATCCCTCACTTCCTTCTTGTTCCCTCCACTTTGCATGCTGAGCATGATGTCATATGGTCTGGAATATCCCTTTGGTCACTTGGGACCACCTGTCCCAGCTGTCTCCTCCCTACCTCCCATGTACTCCCAGTCCCCTCACCATGGTGGCAGTATGAAAAGTAGAAAAGGCCTTGGCTCTGTGCAAGCCCGGCTCAGCAGTAACAATTATGTATCTGTATTATCAACCCCATGTTCAACCCAAATCCAAAACATATTCCCTATGAGCCACCGTGAAGAAAATTAACTCTACCCCAGCTAAAACCTGCACAGATACCCATTGCAATAACATCCATCAAAATATAACTGACAAGTCTGTGTTTCAGAGCTCAAGGAACAGAATCTCTCTCTCTCCTATGTTAACCCTTACTGGGAAATCCTTGTCTATGCTCTGCATCAGTGATAATCAGGGAAGCCCATGATATGGCTATAGATTGCTATTGGGTGTACTGTGTTCCACTGTGCAAACAAATCTTCAACATCCAGCAAGATTTTGACTAAGCAAGCATTTGATTTTATTTTTACTATCAGTTATTTGCATCACTACCTCACTGATTAACCAATCATTTTGTATTTCTAGCCCTGACGTTTACATGTCAACTGACTCGAGGTTTTACATTTGTGGTTAAAAAATACTGATATGTCCGCCTGCAGAGTGTTTTGAAGCAGTTTGCCCATGACTGAAGGAAGTTATAAGGTTGCTCTGTCAGCCTAAAGGATAAGCTCTACTTGACCACGAGCTGTGCTGGGTGGACAAAATAATTTCTCTTTGCTATTACTGAAACAAGATGAAGAGCATTTATTGAAAGGATAAGGGGCAATGGCCTCAAACAGAAAGAGGAGAGGTTTAGATTAGATATTAGAAATAGCTAACACTTAATATGAGAGTGGTGAGGCACGGGAGGAGGTTGTGAAGTTGTGAGTGCTCTTGAACTCTGGAAGAGTTCAAGGCCAGGCTGGACAGGGCTCTAAGCAGCCTGGTCTGGTGAAAGATGTCCCTGCCCCTGGCAGGATGGTCAAAACTAGATGGTCTTCAAAGTCCCTTCCAACCCAAACCATTCTATGACTCTTTGATGATTTCTGAAACAAGATGAAGCCATTAGTAATATTTATTGCATAAAAACCATAGTGACTGAGACAAAATTGTACTGTGGGGAGTGGGGCAACTCTGTATTTCCATTCTCTTGCCCTGTGCCTGGATAAACTCCACACACACTAACAACACGGACCTGGATTCTTGTGCAAATGGATCCTGCTGCCACATCAAGTGTGCCCAGGCAGGACCTGGCCTGCTGCCAACCCCTTGGCACACATCTATCCATGACAGCACTCTCCAGAGGAACGGAGCAATTACTGGCTTAGCCCTATCACCCAGCAACTTGTGGCAGACAAGTTCATTGCCAAAGCAAGAAAGAGCAGAGAATCGATATGCAGCTTCTGCTGCCAACTTTTAAAAAATACCTTTTTAAAGCAATGGCCTTGGGAGTGAACTGGTAATGGAGTGTGTAGATCATCATATGTCAATTCAGCAAATCCTAAAGCACAAGTGTAGCCAAACCTTCAATGCTCCCTATTCTGCTCTATGGAGAACTCTTGGATGACAGAAAGAGAGAACCACATAATTGTTATTGTTGGAAGGGACCATCTTCCAAGCCAGGGTCACCTGGAGCAGGTTACACAGGGCTGCATCCAGATGGGTTTTAAAAGACTCTCTGGAGAGGGAGCCTCCATGACATCCCTGGGCACCTGCTCCAATGCTTGGCCATCCTGAAAGTAAAGAGGTTCTTCCTCTTTTACCTGTTGAGGTGACGCTTGTGTTTTAGTTTATGGCCATTACTTGTCCTGTCGCTGGGCACCTCTGGGAAGAATCTGGCACCATTAACGAGTTCCCCTCTCAGATGTCTTCTCTAGACTAAGCAGCCCTAGCTCCTGCAGCCTCTCATATGAGAGAAGCTGCCAGCCCTGACTCCCGTTTCCAACCGTTCTCTGCATTAAATCGGCTGGAAGCACAACGACATCCACCCGTGGCACAGCGGCAGCGCCACCTGAAGAAGGGAGGGGAAGGACGGGCACCAACCAGCGCTAGAAAGCGGGCACGGGCAGGGCAGGGCAGGAACCCGGGCCCTTGCTTTGTGCACAAGGCCGAGGTGACTGCAGACGGAGAAGGTGTGCACTCCGGCCGGCCGGACACAGCGGCAGCGCCGGGCGGGCGGGGCGGGACGCGGGGCCCGGCCGAGCCGCCTCACGGCTCCCTGCCCCCCTCCCGCAGCCCGCTGATAGCAACGGTGCGCGGGCAACAGCCAATCGGCGGCCGCGGGCTCGCTTCTCCCTCGCCTCCCATTGGCCCGCGGGACTGCGGGGGCGGGGCTAGCGCGCGCCCGCCCGCTGCAGTCCCGCAGTGCCGCCGCCGCGCCGGGGCTCGCGCGCCACAACCGCCGCAGCGGCCGCGCGGCTCCTCCTGGTGCGGGGCGGCGCGGGAGGGAGCCGTGGGGCCGGGCCGGGCCGGGCCGGGCCGGGCTGGGCGCAGCGCGGAGGTGACTCTGCTCGCCCGCAGCGGGGATGCTGCTGCTGCTGCGGCCGCCGCGGCCGCTAGTACGGGGACTGCAGGCGGGAGCGCGGGTGGCCGCGGCGCCCGGCGGCATGTGAGCAGCGGCGGGAGCGTTCCCCGAGCCCCGCGGCAGCGCTAAGGGGGCCCCTCCCTCCGGCGGCGTTTCAGCCCGCCCGGAGGAGCAGCGCGGAGGCGGGCGGGCATCGCCGCTGCGGCCGCCCGCGAGGAGACAGCAGGAGCGGCCACAAAGCGCCGCCGCCCGCCCTCCTCCGCGCGCCGCGGCGCTGCCCCTGCCAGCCCCGCTGCCGGGGACGGACGGAGGGCGGGAGCTCCCCTCGCCCCCTCCTCGCCGCCCGATCCATGGGAGGAGCGGGCCGCCTCCCCCTCGGAAGCGCCGCCGCGGCTCGCCGGGACTGAGCGGAGCGGCCGGCGGCCGGCGCGGCGGGAGGATGCCACTGCTGCGGAAGGTGCTGCGCGTCTCCAACCGCTCCATGCTCGCCTTCATCTTCTTCTTCTCCTTTTCCTCGTCCTGCCTCTACTTCATCTATGTGGCCCCCGGGATCGGTGAGTCCGGAGCCGCGGGGAGCGGGGGTGCGGGCGGGGGCGGGGGGCGCGCCCGCCTCCCCCGGGCTGGCACCGCGGCGGGGAGGGCACGGGCGGCGCCGGGCCAGGGGCGGCTCGGATGTCGGAACGCGATCCCGCCCGCCCGGGAGGGGTCGGGACGGCCGGCGGGGGCTGCGGTAACGTGCGCGGATCCCGCATCTTTGTTCTGCTGCTTTCAAACGCTCTAGAAGGTTCATCTGCCATCGCGAGGTAGGTGGATGCTGCCCTTGCTTCTCCGGCTGGCAAAGTGAGGCACTGAAGCGGCTCAGCGTTTCGTCGTCTTACAGTGGTACGAATTGGGGAAGAACTGCGAAACTGCTGGAGTCACTTAAATATATTAATCTTTCAGATTGTTAGTAACTGCATTAATAATAAAGCCCGTGTGAACAAAAATGAAGGACCGGTTTGAATATTTGTTTTTTACTTCTGTTAGAGGGATCTCTCTCTCTTCACAGGTTTTACAGTTTGGTAACTCTTCTACTTCTGAAGGAAGCACTTCAGAGGGAGACAAACTCTCTGATTTAGAAGAAGCTTCATAAAACAACTGTTCAAGTTTGTTGCTAACACAAACCAAAAAAAATTGCTGGTTTCCTTAGTTCGCTCTTCTGCTGTTACTGGGAGACCATCAGGCTTTTTCTCAGTGGAAGATCCTTTTTGAACTGGTTAGCATTACCCCAGAGCAAGCCATTGGTATCCTGTATGGTGCTCTGTGGGATTTCCTTGTCTTGTGTGTTCCTTAATTAGGGAATGTTTTCCTTTTTTTCTCCAGGGAACATTGCCACATATTTCTGCACATCTCCTTGCTTATCAGGTGCTACCTAAATACTTGCCAAATCATCTCTCGCTTCATCCTTAGTGCTTAAAACTTCTCTCTGCAGTCATTACTACAAAATGTCCACGCTGGTGTGATCACTGAATCTTCAGGAATTGTTTCCTGTTGATTGTGTCTTTATGCTATTTGGCTCCCTCCTATTCACTATCTCCTATTTAACTTGTAAACACTTTAGAGGTGCAATTTTTGCTTCTATACTTAAATAATTCTATATAGTTCACCTATATTTATTAACCTATTATTATTAACCACCATTCTGTTGGTTTTCCTTCTGTACTTCCCACAATATTTACAAGTTTGCCAATTATTTTTCTAGTTCAAGTAAATACAAAAAAAAAATAGGAAATATATAATATTTATAGGGTTAGAGTTCAGAACTTTATTGTCTGTCAGTGTTTTCCTCCTGAATGGGATCTGGTGTAGTCTTCCAAGTGAGAATGATGCTGATGTCCACTTAGACATCTTAGGTCTTTGAGATGCTGGTGCAGGATGCATATATGAGGTAGACTTTAATTGCAATTAATTGATACATGATTTAAATAGCTGAGTGCAGTTTCTACATCTTTGTAAGCGAAACTTATAACATCTAATATAATGTACGCAGCTGTAGTTTTACTTTGTTACTTAAATGTTTCTTGCTAATGGCTACTTTGTTAGGAAGAACCTTGTCTCACTAAGCAAAGTTTATGCAGTCCCTTGCTCAGAATCAGAGCCTTTAGTGATGAGACTTTAAATTTCTGACTTCATCTTTCTGCTCAATTATTGGGCATTACATATTTTTTTAGCTTTCTTTGTACCAGGAATGAAATGAAATCAACAGTATGCACGAAAAGTGTTCTTGGGGTAGGTTAATTAGATCTGATCAACCCGAAGGGAAAAAAGAATCATATTCAAACTAGTCTCTCTTGTTGTCTCAGACACAAATACTGTAGTTGGCCCTTTCAAGATGTAGTTTAACAACACAAAGATCTTGGATAGTTACATGAGTTTGTGAGATTACAGCTCTTTCCAGCCACTGATCAATGCTGTGCTGCCCTAACTGTAGTGTGAACTCATCCAGCTTAAGTCAAAATCAGGCAATAATGAACTTATTCCTTGTCTCTGGCATTTCTTAGGTCCATCTTGAAATGCTGCTGTCCTCTGCTGGTCTGAAGAATCCTGGGGAAGAGAATATAGAAAATGGTGAAGGGCAGTAGGAAAGTTTTACATCTCAGCCTATCAGCCTGCAGATGTAATGCTGATTTCCCAGGAATTGCTCCTTAAAATGTTACTGTGTGGAATGGAGAGGAAGAAGGTCAGATATTATCTAAAAACTAACAAGCTTCTTGGCAGTATAGTGAAAATGTAAGTTGTAAGAACAGACGATTCTCAAAACACTTAGGAGCACCCAAGTTTACAGGCAGATGATTCATCTAATAATCTTATGCTCATGGCATTTGCTTCTTGTGATAGAATAGAATATTTCACTGTACTTGCACCTTTTTACTGTGTGTAATGAAGTAGTTACATCTAAGTCAAGGCTGATTCTGTGTGTGGAGAGAAGGAAGGCTAAATGTTGCTTATTGAAGCTCAGCCACCTTACCTGTTAGCAGCTTTTCATTAAAAATGTTCTGCATCTAAGTCATAAATGGTTGGGATCTGTTGTAATTTATGTGTAAAGATGTGTTTTACTGAAGATATTTTAGTTCACCAGAACATTTTCTTCCTCAACAAGTTACAAGGCACAATGTCAGAGACAAAGAAAATACTAATTGTGTTGTAGGGAACTGGAGCTGCTCCGTGGCTCAATTCTCTTTGTGGTAGTCAGAGGAACTGAAAAGAGAGGGAGAAGTTGGACTCCCAAATGTTTTATGGAGCAGCAGTGTACTGGAAGATGGAAGAGGAATAATACACAAGTTATGCAGCAGAATGATTTTGTGAGATGTCAAAGTTGATTGAAACTTTGAATTCTTATGGGCTAATGGAGTGGTAGTCCCCCTTAGTAAGCAATTAATGGCTTATCAAAGGGAAAAGACATCTGCACATGTAAGCCCTTAGCACTGGAAGAATTCTCAAAGAGGTCACTATCACATTCCCTCTGTCCTTCAAACTGTTTAGAAAATAGAGTTACTGCATTTTTTTTGGGACAAAACTGCAAATTTTGTAACAAATAGAGTTTAGATCAACTTGAAGTATTGACAATTTGTTTAGAAGAAAGAAGTCGTAATTACTTATATTAAGGTATTTAATTATTTGTCTAATGTTTAAAAGTTTTCATTTGCACCATAATTCCAGATAGTGCAATAATATCACTGTTCTGTTTTTGAAGAGACCCCTCAGAATGTTAGTTCTTTGGGAAACAGAAGCTTTTATTATTCCATGTACTTCAGAATACAAGGGGAGGAAAACCACATTTTTCATGTTTTCAGATGTGGTTCTTTGTTTTGAGATGAAGACATATAGTACTGCAATTAATATAAAATATATATGGTTTAAATGGTTGAGAAGAATTCATACACTCTGTTGGGATTGTTCATGTGCCTGCTTTTCCCTTTTCTGTAAGCACAGATGATTGGATGAGGTAGAGGTGATTGCAACCCCACCTCAGCACCGTGGTAGTCTTTTGATAATCAGAGGAGCTGAAACACAACAGCAGAATGATTTCCTACTATTAATTAGAGAAGACAACTATTTTTCTAATTTTAATTTTTCTTGTTTTATTCAGTGGATCTTTCAGAGGAAAACCTCAATAGATAGGATGGCAAGTTAAAATGGTCAAAAACATTTAAAATGCTTAAAATTTAAAAATTTCATTTAAATGTTTAATGACACTTCTGTGAGATAGTCTCAAGTATTTAATNAACCAATTTGTAGGTTTGAGTTTACCTTGTGGAAAGGATCCAAAGATTAAGAGAATAAGACAAATTAACAAGGCAGTGGTGACCAAGGGAGAGCATTTGCTGGTCTAATTTCACTGCCAAACCAATCTGAGTACTGCAAGAGACATTTTTTTTCTTTTTTTCCTGTTTTTCCCATTTGCCCTCAGCATTATAACTGAAATTACATGGGACAGATCTCAGAAAATGATCTCTTATTCATCCCTGGGTTATTCCTTTCGGTCTTGTTGTGGCAGAGAACCTTTGCCAGATTGGGAGGAAGAGTATCTTAGAGCTCTCCATATTGTAGTCGATTGCAGTCTAGTTTTTCAGCCAGAGAGTGCTTGAGTACTAGAACAGGCTCTCCAGGGAAGAGGTCACAGCATCAGGCCTGACAGAGTTCAAGAAGTGCTTGGACAACGTTCTCAGGCACATGGTGACGTTCTTGGAGTGTCCTGTGCGGGTCAGTAGTTGCACTCCATGGTCCTGATGGGTCCTTTCCAACTCAGCTTATTCTGAGATTCTAGCTTGTCTACTTTGGATGTAATGACCTCTGCAGTTCAAATAAGAACTGGTTATGAAACAGTGCAGTGATCAAAGAAGATGCAGTCTGCTTTGACATCAGTAACTAAGAATCCTGGAGGGTGAAATGAGTTTGAAGAGGAATAAACAGCTAATATTTTCTCTCTTGTGATCTACTTCTTTTATTAAAATCTTGCTCCTTTTTTTGTCAGTCCTAAACAAGACTCAGCTGTGCAGCTTGCATGGAACTTGGAATAATCTCTATTGGTTTTAGCTCACAATTTTATATAAATCTATTTCCTGTTCTGCTACTAGTTTTCCTAATAGGAAGAATGATATCACTCCTTTTTGAACTTGTGCAGAAATAGAGAGGAGTCCTGAAAATGCTATCGGCAAGATAAATGCTTATCATGGCTTTCAGGTGCTGAGCCTATAAATATGGGCACAGCCTTTGTGCTGGTATTCTTTGTTCCTGGCATCTGTGGCAGTTGTGGCATTTCTAAAGACTTGCTGTTTGATTACAGAATAATTTAGATTGGCAGGGGCACCTGGAAGTCACCTGATCCAACCTCCTGCTGAAAGTAGATCCTATTGGATCACATTGCTTAGGGTTGTGTCCACTTGAGTTTTTGAATAAATCCAGGGATGAAGATTTTGCTGTCTCTCTGGGAAACCTGTTCCAGGGTTAGACAACTGTGACAAAATTGTAATGTGTAATTGTAATATCCCACCTTATGTTCATTGCCTTGTGTCGTTTGGCTGACTACTTTCAAGTGTTCAATTTAGTCTTCTCAACAACAGCAACAAAAAAAATGCACCTTCCTCTTAGCCATTTCTATTTCAGATTGAGAAAACCCATTTATTTTAGTTTCTGCTTGTACATAATATGCTTGATTTTGGAAGGTTTCCTCTTTTGCTTACTTATTCTCTGGTATTAATGTTTGGTTCTTACTGGGATGCCCAAATCCGATTTTACAAGCTGAAGAGACAACAGTTGCTCCTATCGATGTGCTGGTTATACTGTTGCCAGTACAGGGCAGGATACTGTTGACTGTGCTTGCCACAATGATAGGTGACTGGTGATACCTTGTCTGAGGGTTTTGTGATGGAGCCTGTGTATAGATTTACTGCTGTTCAAGGGCTGCAGCGAAATAGGACTAATACAACTTGCACATTTCTCATGCTGTGTGGAAGTATCTGATAAAAGGCTGATGAGTTTTGCAGGGTGTGGTAGATGTTCATGTTAGTGTTTTTCTTTCCCTGTTATTGCCTTCGTTTATTTCTTTCTAGGGAATTATTCTCATGGGTCTCTTACAAGTTTCTTGAGTAAATGAAACTTGTCTGTCCCATTGTTTCATAATTTCTGCAGGGAAATGCCTGTACTACAGAACTGGTTGTTGTTTGGGAGCTATTTTCAGGTATATTCCATTATTAAAGTTCACATGTTATTAAAGGCTTCATTTGGAGCAGGAGTACTTTCATTAGCTGCAGAGGTCTTCTTCTTGCTTGCATTGCAGTTTTTCATGTCACTTCCACAAATTATCATCAAATCCTTTACCTGTGAAATTGTGGTTTACTTTCTGATTAATAGGGACTTTTTTATCGTGTGCAGAGGGGAAATGGAGGTTTAAACACTCTGCTTGATCTCTGATTTCCAGTGATCAAATGTTCCTCAGCATTCTGACTAAGTGCTCGAGCTCCTTGAACCCACTGAACTTGGGCAGTGTCATTGGTACATTTTCTGCCTTGGTCTGGGAGGTGCAAAGACTTTTCCATTATGTTGGCCCAGCACAGTCATTCCTAGCACTTGATTCGGAATAAATTATTGCAGCTCTGTCATTCATGACTGTCTTTCACTTTTACCAACAGATTAACTTTGACTAAACATGCATATTTATTTCTGAATCAGTTGTTCTGCATTTTTATCTGATAGTTTTCCTAAAGCACTTAGGTATTACTTGTTATTTGTCAGGGAACTTGCCTGCGTAAGATTTCAATCAGTATTCATTTTGTGATGTGGTTCTTAGTCAGAAAACAGAAAAAAACCCAGATACTTATAGTGTGCAGCTAACTGCACAAGGACAAAGTAATTATGAGACATCATGTGAAATGAGTTTTCACTTTAGCCAGCCAGTTATTTGAATGCATTCTTCTCATGGCTTGAGAAGGAGAGATTGTATACCCTGGGGACATTTATCTGAATTGTGATGCCTTACTGACAGGGCCAAAGCTTTAACCATTTCCACATCTGTCTGTGGTGAAAGATAGCTTATCTACTGGCTTTTGATTAATAAGACTATTTCTACAAGTGACTATTTTTACTTACTTTTCTATAGCTCTTACACTTAGGTAATCTTTTGTATTCAAATTATGCAATCGTATTATGGGGAGCAGCATGAAATAATTACGCTTTGTGTGGGATCCAGTGCTAGATTCTTGTGAGCACAGTGCAGAAATTGGGTACAGGACTTTAAAATACAAAAGATGCTTTTTTGCAAGGTATTGCCAATGGTCAGTTCACTTTCTTAGATTTGTGCTTGTCCTTCTTTACCTTCAGTTCATTGTGCATTTATTGAATTATTCTACAGCTTGCTGTATAATCAACTGATAGCCTGAGAGGATAGAATAGTATCAAATATGTTAGAAATTTTATTGAACATTATATCCTTATCATGCTCAAAACTACTGTTAGGGAAAGAAATTTTGATTCAATTTTTTCACTGTAAATGGAGATCCCCTCATTTGCTGTCTCCCAATAAACAGTGAACTGATATTTATCCAACTCCTCAGACTTGCAGTCAGAGGATTCATCCATTTGACATATCCACTGTTGCAGAGAATATACAGAGGTTGTCTGAAGTATTAAAAAAACAATTTGGAGCTTCTCTGTTGCAGCTGATACAGATTTGTCATCTGCACCATTTGAAAGATCACTGTTAGCCACCAGAAACACTGGTAACTTTTGGTTTTTCAACAGATTGAGGTGATTTATGTCTTTCTAAGATATTTTTCTTATAAGGAGGTATACGTATACAGACTCAAATGCAGTCTCACTATCCCTGTGAAATAAGATTGGATTTATTATTATTTTACAAATCGTGCAAAACTGCTATTGAATATT
>WBNQ01019921.1:0-19095 GCA_013401375.1 Spizella passerina | reverse complement strand
AGAAAAACAATTTTGAAGTGAGTTTTGGAGTAAATGGCAAATTTCTTATTTCGGTATAAACTCAAATAATAATTAAATTTAAGGTTTTTTTTCCTGTGTCTTAAACTAATCAGCACTAACCCATGCTTTTAGTTTGCCCATTTATCTAGTATTATTTGACTGTTTCTCATGAGGTACAGTAAGCACCAGGATTATAAATGAATCATTACAGGTTGATGCCAGGTGGGATGAGCTGAGTTTCTGTCTGTGAATCCTCAGAGTGTTAAGGATATTGAAGAAAGGTCTTTTCTCCCTCATTGCTTAGGGTTTGCTGTGTTTGGAATTTGGACTTTTGGCTGCATATGATTGTTTATTAACCTAAGCTCCTTGACTTCAGGGCTGGCTGGATGTCTGAATGCCATGTTCAGAACAGAGCCAGGGTTATGAAGAACACAAAGCACTCCAACCTTCTTTTTAATTATCTCAGGCACATAATGAACCGAAAATAAATTGGAGATGCCAGCAGTTGGAGGTAAAGGGGCTTTTTTCAACCCATTTCTGCTTTTTACAGCCAGAAGCCCAAAATCATTTACAATCTCAGCTGGGTGGTGCAGCTACTCTGGTCAGGCAGGTAATTGAATTTGTGAGAGTTTACAACCCAGAGAAGTCTGATTTGTTTGTGTGCCCAGTATTCAGACAGAGTATTTCTTGTTCTGTTGCTTCAGCTTTGTTTTCCATCCTCAGTGTGGCTGTTCAGGTTCTGAGTGGTGTTTTTCAGAAAATATGCCAATACTGTGACCACTGAGTGTGCTGTTACTGGGCTTTTGGGAGTGATAAAGATGGAGCAGCCCAATGGCCACTGGATGGGTTTTATCTGGGGAATGTTTACTCCCACTTCACTCGAATTTTTAGGCAAGATCTGAAAGCTCACTGAGATTCCTTTGTTCCTTTTTTTTTAAAAAAAATAAACTTAATCTTTTACTTTAAATATCAGGTATCACAGGGCAGACGAGTAATTTAAGACACGCTAATAAGAATTGTACCTATGGAGCAAAACCACACAGAATGCATTTGTGTTCCCTTTGTTTTTCCTGTTTATTTTCACCTTGGAACACTTTTTTGCCTGCAGCATGTGGCTGCCTGTCTAGGTGATCACAGAGTCACAGAGTATCCTGAGCTGGAAGGGACACACAGAACCATCAGTGCAGCTCCTGCCCTGCACAGACACCCCAAAATCACACTCTGTGAGCGTTGTCCAAACCCTCCTGGAGCTCTGGGGGCCTTGGGGCTGTGTCCATTCCTTGTGGAGCCTTTTCAGTGCCAAAACACCCTCTAAGGGAAGAACCTTTCCCTGATCTCCACCTCAATGTCCCTGACACACTTCCAGCCGTTCCCTGGGTCCTGTTCCCTCTCTCAGGGAGAGAGATTGGAGCTGCCCCTCAGCAGGAGCTGCAGCCCCCAATGATTCCCCTCAGTTCCCTCATCTCCAGGCTCAATTCTCCAGGTGTACTCCACAATGGTTTTATTTTCTCACTGATGGTCTTGAGACAGTGTTTGTAAAGGGGAGGGTCCATGAATCCCAGAATCCCAGACTGGTTTGGGTTGGGAGGGACCTTCAAGCCCATCCCATTCCACCCCCTGCCATGGGCAGGGACATTTTCCACTAGACCAGGTTGCTCCAAGCCCCATCCAGCCCGGCCTTTTGAAGGTCTGAAGTGTGTCCAACTTGCAGGCAATTAGTGCTCTGGTTTTAAATGAGCCACAGCAGCTCGGTGTGGAGTCAGCTGCTCTACAGATGAGTCGAGCTGAACGACTCCGATTATCAGCACAGTCTCCAGTGACCTGCTGTTCCACATTATCTTTGTTTATTCCTGATAAAGGTGACTGGCTCTGCTCTGGTTTTAAGAACTTTCTGATGGGCTGAGCCTCCTGGCTCAGCCTGGTTTGGTCTTTGTGCTGAAAAACACATAATTCCAGGCAAAACAGAAAATCAGCTGTTGTTGGAGAGTGGGGAGTTTGCATCCATGAGCGGCTGTGCTGGTATGGAACAGCTTATGGGATTTGGCTCCGAGTTCCTGCCTTGCCCATCTGCATTGATTTAAAACTAGCCCTGAGTCCGAGGTGCTGGTATTTATAGATCCTGCCAATCCCAGCATTAGCAGAGCAGAGATGTTACAGTTTTGTCACCTCAGGAAAATGTCATCTGTAGCATGGTCGTTCCAACCTGTTCTCTCTGGGGACCCCAGTGGGTAAAGGCTTTTTTAATTCCAGTCTATTTGCATATTGCTGGCATCTTGTGCAGTCCAGTGTCTGAGCTTCCTTTTGCTGAGATTCCCTGTTTGAGGTCGTCAGTAATTTCCTGCTTGCTCAGCTGCCTCGGCCTCTTGGCCTCCTCCACTGCTTTTTGATACAGTTGTCAATGGATTCTTAATTGATGGTTATTTTGGCAAATGAGGGAAGTGTTGGATGACTACCTGGAGGAGAGGAACGCAGTGCTGAGGCCCAGCTGGGCCTGCCCAGCAGGAATGGGGACAGAGCAGCCTCCCCAGGGCCGCGTTCCAGCCTGCAGCTCCTGCCTCCAATCCGTGCTGTGGGGAGATGTTCCACTGGGCTTCCCAAAAGAGATGGTTCCCAGAGCTCCCTGGTTCCCATCTCTGTCAAAACAGACATCTTACTTTAAGCAGTAATCACAAAGAGTCTTTTTTGGGTTGTTTGTTCCCTTCCTTGGAGGAGGAGTTGTCAGCAGCTGTAGAATCACAGACTCCTGATTTGGAAGGAACTCACAAGGATCATCACATCCAGCTCCTGTCCCTGCACAGGCACCCCAAAAATCCCACCCTGTGCCTGAGGGCATTGTCCAAACAGGGATCAGAGTCACACCAGGGGATTTGGTTTCAGGGATCCAGAAGCTGCTTGTCCCAGCTCATGGTCTCTGAGTGATGCTTCCAGCCACAGGACCATGAACAGGTTCAGGGCTTGAATTTCTCCCAGCCCTGACGTGACTTCACTAATAGTTCTTTCCTTGTGCTTATCACTGGAGCAGCTTATCTCAGCCTGGCTCAAGCAGTCAGGAATGGGAGAGTTTTTTAAAAAGGATAGATTGGCTTCACTTAATCTTTCACTTTTTAGATCCGTTGTACCTGTGTGGTTACTGTGTCAGAGAACTCATCTGGTTTTGTTGCATTCTTGTGCTCTCATATTTTAACTTTTATAGGATTTTTCACATCCTAAGGCAACAAACCATATTTTCTTTATGATTTATCCCAAGATGCAGCATTTGTTCTCACTTAGCACGTTTTCAGCTCTGCGTTATTTTAACATGCATGGTTTGGGCCTGTATTACTCATCTCTAATTTTTTCCAGTTTTCTGGTTATTTTCTAAAATATTTTCTAATTATATTTCAAAATATTTTCTTAAATATTGGAGGAGCTGATAATATCCTTCCTCCTGTTTCATTCTGCCACGTGGGATTTGGACAAGCACACACTAAGAGGTGTAGCTGTACCTTTGCCTTTTTCCATCCTTCTTTTAAGGAAAATCTGATCTGGGAAATGTTGGTTTTTTCAACTGGATGTTTGCAGCTTTCATGTCCTAGAAAAATACTTAAAATCCATTTACAACTCTCTCAGAGGTGAAAAGAAGGATTTTTGATTCAAGTTCTTCTGGGAACCTGAAAATAGAATTGCTTGTTTAGCTCTGGGCTGTGATTTAAGCATTTTTTTCTGGAAGTTATTATGGAAAAAAGTCACCAGGAGAATTTGCTGCTCTTGCTGCCTGCCTATGGAGCTGTTTGTTAGTAACAGCAGTGCTAATATTCAGATTAAGGGCTGCTTATTTGGGGCTGTTGTGGGTTGTAGAAACAAGGAAATGTGCAGGGAAGGAAGTGAGATCAGGGAATTCTGTCAGGCCCCACGTGTGTCAGTGTTTGCTCTTTGCTGTTCCCTGTAACTGTGCCTTCATCTTTGAGCCCCAAGTCCTTTTCCTTTTTGGAGGTAGGCAGGAGTGCTTGTGGAACACCTTGGGCTCTGTCCCTGCACTGGGACATTGCTGCCAGGCTTAATTCAGCACCTTCCAAGGCATGGAATAAGGTGAAACTCCCAAACCAGCAGTGTTTGCTGTGCTACACTGGGAAAATGGTTTGGATTTTTTGCATTTCCAGTGAGAATGACATGGTTTGGGTTGCTCTGGAAGTAAAAATTCCAAGCTTCTTGGATGGTCTTTTTGATTTTTTAACCTTGATACATCACTGTGTGTTGGCAGTTGGTGACTGAGGGAATTGTTGCTGATTATCAGAGATGGAAGTAAGAATTTCATATTCAGATTTTACTTAACAGATTCTCTCTCTAGAATTTCGCTTTCAGAAATCTTACACACTGAAGGGAGGCTACTGCAGCATTGTAAATTATTTTGTAGCATAAACATATTTACAGTGTTTCAGGAATGAGTCAGAATAAGAGGGAAATACCAAAGTTTGGATAATCCTTTTCTCTCATTTAAACTTCTGTTATATCCCATCATTTACAGTGAGACACAATCCATGCTCATACCCTGAACTTCACTGGTTGTACCACTGGGAAGGTGCTGATATAATTTCAAAATTCTGATTTTAGGGAAAAAAGCTAAAATACTGGAGAACCCTGTCAGTGCAGGAGAGCATTCACAGGGTCATTCCTTGGTGCTCACTCACAGGGTGAAAAGTCTTGAAATGAGAACATGGCAATGCATTCATCAGGCTTCTCATTCCTGCACTGAAAAAATGCTGATTCTGGATCCTTAGAATCATCATGATTGATGAGATGATCCTTTAACCAGCAGTGACTGAGAGATGAGTGGAGGGAGGAACCTGTCCTCCAAGAGTTCCATTCACATTGGAAGAGGTTTTAGTCATATTTAATTAACTGTTTTTAGTCATATTTAATTAACTGGTAATTTGTATATTTAATTAGATATATTTCCCTTTTTGGTTAAAATCTGAATTGTGGGACAGTCTTGATCCATCTCATGGTGCAGGTGGTGACATTATCTGGCCCTGCCTGGCTGTGCTGGGTCTTGTAGCTCCTCTTGTAGCTGTTGCCCAATTAGAATAAAAAAATTCCCAACGACGTGTGCTAATAATCTGTTTGATGACACAGTTGAGTGAACAATGTTTTGGCAGCAGGGCTGAGGGAATTACAGACCTTTTCCTCCTTCCTGATGCCTGGCACTCCCTCCCTCTGGTGTGCTGGGGCTGGAGCTGGGCACATCCCTGGGAGCTGATCCATGGACAGAGGTGGATGGAGCTGTGTGTGCTGTGTCAGAGGAGCTCTGATGGGCAGAGCTTTTCCTGCCAGCTTGTAAATATGGGAGTCAGGCAGTGCAGGACATTCTGGATAATGAGGCACAATTTGTTTGTTGTTTGAACAGACTGTCAGAAAAAGTGTTGTCACTCAGTCTCTGTCCAAAGGGAAAAATAAAGGATGTTCTTCCAACAGGACAAAATTGGAGCCTACACGTGTGGGTCTTCAAGATACCTACTCCCAGGAGCTGGGAAGTGGAGACTGAGTATTGATTTTAGGGTAATGTTTAGGGATTTTAGGTAATTTTTAAGGTTTTTATTCTTTTGCACATGTGCTTCATGCAGTGATGTCAATGCAAGGGTGTTTCAGTTAAGCAAAAAATGAGAAGAGAATGAACTAAAAGGTAAAAAAGGCTTTAATAAAGTTGTTTGAGCAGAGCACTGCACTAGGGATTTTTGTTTCTATTTTAAGGGATATCCTAAATTTACAATTAAGCTGTTACAGCCTAAAATTTCTGATGTGGCTTTTGCAACACTCCACATCACTTTAAAAAAGCAGTATAATTAATGTTGAGGGGATTTTCAGGGGGTTTAGGCTTGGTTGCAGTAACTTTACACTTAAATACGAAGCAAAGTGCTACGAGTAGAAGGAAAAATAAAGCAATTTTCAAATGCTTGTGTTGTTTGTGTGTTTAGGTGGCTGTTAATGCACACATCCCCCCAGATTATCTTCTTAGGATCTGTGAGAGGCTTGGACCCCTCTTGGACAAGGAGATCCCCCAGAGTGTGCTGGGGGTGCAGACTTTGCTGGGTGTCGGGCGCCAGTCTCTCCTGAGGGCAGCAAAAGGTGAGAATCTCAATTTATCTGGGCTTGAATTCTGTTTTAATGATTAACCTCCTTTTGTTGCCATTCCTGTTGGGATATCTGTGGTTTGCATTTGCCCTGCTTTGTCTCCTGTGCTTGCCAGCTTTTTTCTTCCTAAAATGCAGTTGTTGCTGGCCCTGTTGGATATATTTTCTTGGATTAAAAATGCCATTTTAAGCAATTCTTGCCTACAGTTTTTTATATGCCTACATATTATTACTTCCTCTGCCTCCTTCCCCAGTGTGTTGGTGTTTGTGTAAATGATGTGAATGGGATTAGGGGTTTGATGTGTCTGAAAAATGCCATTTTTTCCATATATATTTACACACATCTGTGTCTAAAATCACAAAGCTGGGCTATATTTCAGCCTGACTTTTTCCATTCTTTGACTCCCTGCCTGTGCAGACACAGGACAGGGTGGTGGCATTTGGGGCAGCGTTTAGGGAGTAGCAGAAGGCCAGGCTGATTCCTCAGTGACAATGCCTGCTTCAAGTTAATTTAAAAGCCCCCATTCCTTTCATGAAGAGAGCACCAGTCCTTTTCCCTTTGAAAAACTCTCTCTGCTTGAGAGAATGATCTGAGAGCAGTTTTGTGTTAGAACTAAAGAGATCTGAGAGCCATCTGCTATTGAAGTGATTCCTCCTTTCCCTCCTCACTCCATGCCCCTGCCACTTCCTCCCTGCAGGACCCAGAACTTCCTCGATCCTCTGATGTGCTGATTCAGAGAGCTGAGATGTTGCAAGATTTTGTTGTAGTGAATTAAATGAGCTGGTGGAAAAGGATCACAGGGCTGGAGGTGACACAGGAGGAGGAGCATCATCCTGGGAGGGGAGGAGGGATGGCAGAGCAGGACCTTCCTGTTTTGGTGGCAATTGAGCATTTAATTCCCTGCATCCTGTGAAGTCACACCGTGATGCTGACGAGCATCTGCTGATCCATTGGGTATCTCCTGGAGGGATGAGCTGTTCCCAAACACATTGCCCTACAGAGTTTTGGTACTGAGTCTTGTTTTGCCTCTGCTTTGCTGTAATTAGGTGTAGAAATTCAGGTTTGTAGAGAAATATTCCTTCCCTTCACACTCAGTTTGCAGCTTAGAAGCGAACAGCAGCAAAATGTAAAGAGAAAATAAACATTTTTCTGCAGGGGAACAGAAGGGTTTAGGTGGATGGATCTATTTTAGGAAGTCTGAGTGCTGTTTTTAATGAGTATCATTTAATAGTCTGTGCAGCAGTTTGGGGTTTAATCAGAAGGTGCTCTCAGGAGCCTCTGAGTCACCTCAGCTTGTGCACTTTGTGTTCAGAGACCTACATGGTGCTACACAGATCCACCAACCTGCGGCACTGTCCTTCTGTTTCAGCACTTACTCACCGTGGAAGCTCATTTCTCTCCCTCCAGATGGCCAGAAATGGAAGAAATCCAGGTCTAATTTCTGAGGCACTTTGAACAGTCTCAGAAAAATCACTATTGTTCTAGAGAGGAGCCTCTCTGAGGCCAGTTGGCAGCAGCAGGCTGGAGAGTCTTTAAAGAGAACAGTCTTCACTTTAAAACAATGATTTTTTTTTGGGGGGTGGGGTGCAGAGGAAAATCTGAAAGGAGGGCACATTGCCACATATTGCAGGAAAACAGATTTAATGGAAAAAACCCTCACTTCTCTCACTTTTAGGCAGCAAAATGTGAAATCTCAAATATGCAGTTCCTAAGCAGAGGTGCTTAGAGTGCTGGCATTGCACAAGGAAAACATGGCAGAGTTCAGCTGGGCCTCAATATAAAGTGCACCCACTTTTTAAATTAATTTTTCCTCTCCATGGATTTAGAGTCAATAATCACCCAAATCAAACTAAATTGAAACCATTTACAGTGACACTGCTGGGGAACTGGAAATCAGAGTCGCAGTCTTTTAACGCGGAATCTGACAAACTGTTCAGTCAGACAGATCTTATTCTGGGCTGGTGGGAGTGGTGCTTGATCTCTTGACTATTTAATGTATTGATTATTTCTTGTCCCTTGTCACTGTTGCTGGTGCAGACTTCAGACACACGCTATGGAAAGGATCTGCATTTGCAGCTCTGCACAGGGGCCGACCCCCCGAACTCCCGGTGAACTACGGGAAGCCACCAAACGTGGGTGAGTCTGGGAGTCCATGAAAGTTCCTTTGCTCCTCTCTATTTATTCCTGCCCCACAGAAAGTTCCTCTCACTGACTAAAACACTACTCTGGGTTTGCATTAATGTTTTCTCTGACATTTCATAATGAATTAATCTAAAGTAGGTCTCTCCCTGACAATAGGGTCATTTTTGTGTTATTCTGGCTTGGATTTTCCACAGTGTGTGTAGCTATGTTTTGCATGGTTGTTTGGAGGGCAGTGGGCTGGAGTATTTTTTTATGATATGCCTCCATAATATGTGCATGTGGTTGTAAGATTGGATGGGCATGGTCACAGGAGCATGGGATCCTGGAATCATCATGGAATCCTGGCCAGAACAAAGCTGGTCTGGCTCCCAGGGAACTTCTTTGACTCAAGAATTTCTTTCAGTTGGATTATGACAGAAAACAGACTGCTTGCAACATCCCTCTCCTAAAAGGAAATAATCACCAAAGCAACATTTGTGTTCCTTCAGCCTCAGTTGTCCACACAATTAGATAAAGAACTTGTATAAAACTCAGATATATGTGGGCTCTCAGCTTACATCTCATCACAGAGCTGCTCTGTTTTATATAAACTCAAGTGTTTGCCTTGTATGGTTTGAACTTTCATTCCCTGCTTTTATAGCAAAAAAAAAAAATAGATTCTTGCAGGCATAAAAGTAAATCCTGGTTTGTTTCTTTTTAGGGCATTTTATCTCTGTGCAAATGGATACATTTTCCTGGTTTGTCAGGAACTCCTTTCATTTATGAATCCTTCCTCCCTTTGGAGAAGCAGGGATGGTGCTGGCAGTTTTCTATCTGTGTATTTATTATTTTAGGCTGGTTCTGCAGTTACTTTACTGTGAGCAGTTGTGCTGATGGATTACTAATAGTCTGAATTGCAGATTTATTGAACACAACTCCTCTGGTTGTATTTCTGCATGGATTCTTGGATCAATTCTTTCATCAGACTGGGTGTTTTTGGAATATGTGGTATTATTAATGAGGCATCCTGGCAGATTGGACTTCAGCATTTGTCATGCTTTCATGGCAAAGGACTGTGCTGCTTGCTTGGTAACTATTTAGTGAATTAAAGAACAGAACAATTGTTTTGTTTGGATATTTTCCTAATTGTTTCTTTTTTTTTTAAGAAGTGCAAAGGTATTATATAGAAAAGGGTCTTTCATAGCCAGGAAATTATATAAGTATTGATTCCTGGAAGAATACAGTCCTTGGTGTAGCTACATAAACTACTACTAGGAGAGGAAAATGTGCATAAATATTAAAATAAGAATTTGACTTCAGGCAGGAGTTTGATTTTGGGATTCCTTGTTCATCCTGAAGAGGAAGTCAAGAAATTCTTTGTCTATTTGTGCAAAATGGGTGTTTTTTCCCTGGTGAGTGGTGCCAGCCAGAGATGCTGCAGTGTGTGTGTCTTAAGTATAGGATGAAGTGTGCCCGACCTCTTTGGTATTTTGGCATAACTGTGAATTCCCACACTGTGCTGGCTCAGGCACATGGACTTTTCTGGAATTACTTGCTGAAGGAGTTGGGCTGAAGTAAAAGACTCCCATTAATGTGTCCTCAGGAGTGAGGTGATTGTTTAAGTACCTGTGCAAAGTGATAAATAAGGTATAGAATGAGCTGCCAGGAGTATTCTCACATCGTTTCCCTTCCAGTGATAAGGATTTAATCTTTCCACCATCAATTCTGAGAGAATGGGGTCACTGATGGTTCTAACTGTGAGGGCCCAGCTGGCTGCAGGCCTTGGGAGTTGCAGTGATTTCCTTTCCATGTGGTTGGGATGGGACCTTGTGGTGCATAATCCAAAATTAAAGGTCCTGCACAGTGGAACTGTGGAGCAGGAAATCCTTGTTGCCTTTTCCCAGCGTGTTTGTGCAGACCTGGGCATCTTCTGGCTGGGGGAGTCTCTGGGAAAGTGCTGAGCTGTGGAAGTCATTCCCAGGGCTGTGGTGATCTGCTGGAGGGGGACAGGGAGGGAAAACGCTGGCAGAGCTTCCTGCTGCCAACAGGATGCCATGGAGGAGGAGAGAGTCTGCTCGAGCCTTTCTGGGCAGATTTTGCTGTAGTGGAACTTTCAGGGCTCCCTTTGTGCTCTCGCAGACAGAAAGTGGAAAGACTGGTCATGCAGTACCTCAGGACTGGGAGTGATTCCCCTTTGATAAACCTGCTTTTGATGCTACTTCGATTTTGTCAGGGCTTTTTTTTTATTGCAGGCAGCTCAGAGCAGATTAGAAAGAAGGTTGATTTCACTCTTTAAGAGCTGCTCTAACCTGAGGATGGAAATCTTTCTGTGGGCAGCTTGTTGTTAGTGAAAACAACACAAAATTTGGAAGCAGAAGGTTTTGAGCACAGTCTCAGTGAATAAGCATTTCAGCTGGGTGGAAATTCACAGCCAAGGTGGTGCAGACTGCTTGGTCCTGCCAAGGAGCGGCGCTGGGATGAGGGATGAGGGATGAGGTCAGGAATCGATGGTGGTTGTGCTGGAAATGAGTTCCATGAGGTCAGCAGCGCCCAGAGCTGGAACAAGCTGTGCTTTCAGTGCTTTTCCTGGGTCCAGGCTCTTTGTGGCCCCACAGCCACTCTGTGAGAAGGTGTTTTCCATGTGGGAGCCAGCTCTGTTTGTTTGCTGGCATTCCTGTGAAACCTTGTGTCTCTCCCGGGATGGTACCCGATCCCTGCCCGGGTTTGTGATGAAAGCAGAATCCAGATCCTCCTCACAAAGTCACACTGCTTCTTGCAGAGGTGAAACAGTCTGATGGGAGCTCATCACCCCTGAGAAACTGATTGTAAAACAGACATTTGCACCAGTTTTCCCATTTTCTAATTTTCCTTGCAAAAATGGATCCAGACAAGGGTTTTTAGGGAGAACAGGAATTCCAGCTGGTGCTGCTCAGTGACTTTGCCTCACTGAAATGCTTGAATTCCTTCTGAGGCTGTGATTTAACTTTGAGGTCTGGGCTTTGTCTGATGATTGTTTTTTAATTCCAGCTTTCACTGGTGGGTTGTTGTTGCTGGGTGTGGGGTTTATCCTTCCTAGGTGAGCTTTCTTGCAAGGGCTCTTACATTGTGCTGTTATCTATAGTAGAATGTGAGCTAAATTGTGATTTGGGAATTGCTGTTGTCAGCTTTTAAGCACTGAAGTTTTCCTCAAGGTGTGGCCTTCCAGGACCACAAAAAGAGAAAAATGCCTGTATTTTACAAGTTGGTAGTTGGAAGAGCTGAGGTGGCCCTTCAGTGTTGGGACAAAATTAACTTTTCTTATCGAGAAGGCTGGATCTCCTCCCTTTTTATGGAAAATAACTGTCTTGAAAGTTTTTCCTGGCAGGGAATAGTGAGGGGGTGGACTTGGCAGCTCTTACATCCAGTGTGGCATGAAATACATCAGTTAATGAGATAGGTTAGTAAAATTTTTTTGGGTTACTAAGTTGCTATTTCTCCATGTGGGAATTGTTGGGTTTTAGTGCTTTGGGGCCTTAGGAGGACAATAACTTCATTGTGCTGTAGAAAGGAAACTTGACAGGGATTTTTGTCATGTGGGGGTAATTCCCTATTTAGATATTGTGTATTAATCTTCCTAAAAATACAGGAATGGAGAATGTTTGCTTTGTTCCTTTGAAGCAGTGATAGGGTTTTTTTTTGTCCAAAGATGCTGTTGCCTTGATAAAGCTGTTGCTCCTCATGGCTCAACAATAGTTCTGGATGTCTCTGATTGAAGCATTTCATAAACAGGGCTTTTTATTTGGTAATTATCCATGGGAGATGGAGAAGTTTTATCCCCATTGTGCAAATAGGGAAATAAACACAGGAAAAAAAAAATGAAATTACTTTCATATCCGCTGAAGCTGAACTGATTGCAAGGCTGGGAATCGACCGGAAAAGTGAGGTGTCAAAAATTGTGGGATTTTGGTGCCTTTTGGTGCTTCCTTCATAGGATTTACAACAAACAGCAGTGGTAAATGCTCAGAAACATTGCAGGGGGACACAGAAAATACTGTGATTATAAGGATTATTTTGACATGAGATCATATCTTTTTGATTCACACGGTTCTTTGTGTGGTTAAAAAAATATTCAAAGCCATTTGAAATTGCTTACAGGCAGATACACTGTTATTATGTATTTAAATATATAAATATATATGTTTTGAAATGGTTGAAACCTTGAAAGGCACAGCAGAATCACCATGTTGCTGAATGACTCCACGTCTCTGTTGGCACACAGGGTAGGGAAAGGGAGGTGTAATCTTTTTAAGAATTCAGCTTTTAAGCTGTCATACTCAAAGAGTAAATAAAATAATGTGCAGGCAAAGCTGAGGTACCTTGAGCATTTATCACTGTGTGATCTCTGTGTTAGAGGTAGGAAAAAGAGTATAAAATTTCAGTTTTATTTTGCTCAGGGCGACAGTTTGGTTTAACAGCCCTGTGTAATATTAGGTATCAATTGAATAGTAGGTAGGTAGTAAATTAATTTGCTTTAGTGTGTTTTGCTTTTTAGTATTGCTGAATGTGTGTTTTTACATGCAAAGCAAATATTGACTGAAGGTGAGGTTATGCTGGAGCCTGATGGCTTTTGCAAGCATCTTTTATGCAGCTTTTTTTCCCTTGTGTCATGTTTCAATTGCTTTGAGTGATTAAAAATAATCCACATTTCAGAGCCTAAAACTGAGTCACAAAAATGCTTTCTTTAAAGCTGGAAACAATTTCTTTCCCTTGCTTGTGTGTAAATACTTCAATGGTATCAATTTACACCAGGAGCTGCGGGTTAGGAACTCTTTGAAATGGCACTTCTTGACTTTGTAGATTAATTTTTTAACGTATTCCATGATCTTTTTTTGGGTAGATTGGCAGTGATATCATGAGACAATTAAGACATGGCTCGAGTTTTTCACTAGACTTTCAAGCTGAAGAGTGAAAGGCACTAAAGAGCTTTGTGGGGCTCCTGTGAAGCCCTGCCCACATCAAGGTGCAGGGGAAGATAAGGAATTGCTCCAGGGGATCTGCTATCACAGGGACTCCACAAACCCACCAGCACAGCTCTGTTAGATCCTCAAGTGCCTCTGAAAAACCCTCTCAAAACTTTCAAATCCAAAGTTCAAGTGCTGTGAGCGAGGATAGGTTAGGGAAAATAGAAATAGGAGAGGATTGGTGGAATTAAATCCCCAAAATGGTCTCAAATTGTGCATCCAGTCAAAGGCTTTTTTACAGGGTGGGTTGGTGCATTCAGGTTTTAGGCTGTTCTTGGAAGGGCTGCTGGCTATGGAAACAGGAAGGAGTTTGTTGTGGTTGCAGTTTTTTCTCCTACCTGCCATTCCTCCACTGAGTTTTCCATCAGTGCCACCTGTGTCTTGTTCTTCAATTCCACTGCCATGGAAATGCAAGGATGGGGATGTGGAAGTCCTTTGGCCCTACATATGATCTGAAAGCCATTCCAGGGAAAGATTTATATCACTTTTTATCACTTCTTTTATCACAAAAAACCCACTTAAAATAAACTATTATACTCTTTTTCTAATTGATACTAGTAACATGTAATTTCCTAAATTTCCTGAATTTCCTTTCTTCCTTCAAAAATTTTCCGTAAAGATTTTCCACGTCCATGTAGGATAAATGTATCTGTTACCTGTTCATGAACTGAACATTGGAATAACTCCCAGTTGTGGTGGGAACTTTTCATTCTGCTTATAAATTTGGTAAGGAAGCAGGTGCAGCCTGTGGTGGGTACTGAAAGGCTCCATCAGGAGTGGGATTTCTTTTTATAACACTGGACAGAATGTTCTGATAAGGTGGAAGAGGTTCAGATTGATTGCTGATTCTAATAATAAAGTCAATAAATACTATATTTGATTTAATATTTATTTACTCTGAGTTCTGGACAAAATTAATGCCTCACTCTTCTTTTTCCTTCTTTTTTCTCTCCCAGTTCATATCCTTTCTGCCAGGCAATTAACTGGATGTGGCCGTTTCAGCCACTTGTTCCCAACATCCACCTACCAACACATGAAGATGCACAAGAGGATTTTGGGGCACCTCTCCTCTGTTTATTGCATAGCCTTTGATCGCAGTGGGAGGAGAATTTTTACAGTAAGTTTAAAATTTGGACCTTTTTCATTGTGAAGATTGCTTTGTTTGGTTTGATTTCTTTCTTTCTTGAGTTCCTCAACAGTCACTGATTGAGATGGAGATGTGGCTTTGTTCAGCTGCAAGTTGCTTTTCTACTGAGTTTACCTTCCTGGATTTGTGGTGTGCCAGTGAATATTTGACAATTATTTTAAGTTTTTCTCCAGAATGCAGTGACATCCATTTCTGTTGTGATGCCCTTGCTTTTTGTTGGGCATATATAAAAATCAGCAGATTTTTCAAATGAGTGTTGCATTTTTAGCTGTTAATGTTAATCCCTGTGCATGGAGTGACAGGACAAGGAGGAATTCCCACTGCCAGAGGAGAGGGTTATGTGGGATATTGGGAAGAAATCCTTCTCTATGAGAGTGCTGAGGGCCTGGCACAAGGTGCCCACAGAGCTGTGGCTGCCCCATCCCTGGAGCTGGGTTGGATGGAACTTGGAGCAACCTGGGACAGTGGAAAGTGTCCCTGTCTTCCAAAGAGATCCCTTTCCAACATAATCCATCCTGTGATTCCTTTATTTTCTTTTATCAGATTGAAATATTCCAAACCATTCTGGGATTCTATGAACTGTGGAGCCTGGGGATAATCTTATGGAGTCAAGGATTTCAAAGTCTTCCGGTCCCACCCCTGCCATGGGCAGGGACACCTTCCACTAGCCCAGGGTGCTCCAAGCCCCATCCATCCTGGCCTTGGACACTTCCAGGGATTCAGGGGCAGCCACAGCTTCTCTGGGCACCCTGTGCCAGGGCCTCCCCACCCTCACAGGGCAGAATTTCTTCCTAAAATTGGACCTCAGTGGGATCCCACAGAGTTGTCCTGTCGGTTCACGGGGTTGTGATCCCTGTCCATCCGCAGTGATCCGTGTGTGACATAAATGGAACCTATCCCTATTTTCTGTAACCTTTGGGAATTCCTGTGCCATTCCAGGGGTCAGATGACTGTTTGGTGAAGATCTGGGCCACGGATGACGGGCGCCTGCTGTCCACCCTGCGCGGCCACTCGGCCGAGATCTCGGACATGGCCGTCAACTACGAGAACACGCTGCTGGCCGCGGGCAGCTGTGACAAGGTGGTCAGGGTGTGGTGCCTCAGGACCTGTGCCCCCCTGGCAGTCCTGCAGGGCCACTCAGCTTCCATCACTTCCATACAGGTGAGGACTGATGGGGTTTTCCCCTAAAACCTTGAGTTGGAATGGTAGTAAGAGCTGTGGCGGTCAAGGATAAAATTGGTGGTTTTGGCTGTGATTTGTCCCAGCTCAAGGATATTTTTCCCTTGACTCAATCCTGTGGTGCCCAGGGGAGCATCCTCCTGCTTCCACGTGCTTTTAGCTGTGTGATCCCTTAGGTGTACAAAATGGGAGATCTGGTGCTCTTCTAGAGCAACTCAGAGAGCAGCAGCATCTCCTTGGCTCAGCTCGTTTTTGGCACCTTTGGTGGTGCTCCTGGCACAGCACCTGACCCAGCACTTGTGTTCACAGAGACTGTTTGTTTTGCAGAAGGATCAGTTAAAATTCCTTACTCCCCATTTCTTGTTTCCTTGTTATCTTAGTTTTAAAGAGCTGCTCTGAATGTTGTAGCAAATGCAGATTTTCTTTAAAAACAACTTCACAACTGCCAGGCAGAAGCCTCCAAAAAAAACCCAAAATTCCAGGATGAAAAAGACAATCCCTGCAATTTGGCAGGTGATGCACATAGAGGGGAGAGTGAGTGGGGCTGTTTGGCTCAGAATCCCTCTCTCCTGGAGTGGTGCTGCCTTGGATTCAGCACAGGCTTCTCCATCGTGCCAGCATTCCCCAGGAGTCTCATTTCTTCCCATTTTCCCTACACTTCCAATTTTGTCTTATTTCAACCATGTAGAGGTGATTGTGTTAGAAATGGCTTTATAACTGGTGTATTATTTGTTTACATGTTTATGTATGTATATATATATGTGTGTGTGTTTGTGAGTGTGTGTTTCTCTCAAGCTCTTTGTAAAACTGAGTGTTTTATAATATAATTTAAAATATGATCAGTCACTGCTTTTTGAGGAAGCAGTGCTGGATTCCTTTATCAAATTACCAGGTAAACTAAGGATTAAAGGTATTGTTGCAGTTATGAAATCAAGAATAAAAAGCTTTCCCACTCCTTAGCTTTAGGAAGATAGAGGAGAGGGGATCCTGCTGTGCAGCTGTTCTTCATTGGGCTTGGATGCAGGAAGAGTTGTATTTGCCATGTTTGATCCAGTTCTATCCTAGGAAGAACTGGTTTTGCCCCATTTACAGGGTTGGGCTTGTTTCATTTCTCCAATTCCCTTTGTGTGGTAAAAACAAAGAATTCCTACCAAAATGTAGGTGTTGTCCATTTCCTCAGCTTTGTTTTTATGGAAGTTCAGTTGTGATGCTTACCCCTGCTCTCTGTACTCCTGGGGAGAAATTAATGTGTTAGTGAAAAACATTCTTGTCCACAAGTTTCCAGCATGAAAGAAGAGAAAATAGGAGCTGGTTTAATTGTTACAACTTTTATTTTTAGTTCTCTCCAGCAAGGAAAGGAACAACTCGATACCTCACTTCCACTGGTGCCGACGGAACAATCTGCTTCTGGCAGTGGCATGCAAACACCATGAAATTCAAGTGAGACTCTTGAGATAATTGCAATTGTTTGAACTCAAAGAGGAATTATTAATTTTGGCATGGAGAAGAATGCTGAGATAATGAAATAAGGGTGTTTTCTTGCTCAATAAACTGGTGTGTGGGGCAGGAGCACTTTGGGGTTCTGTGGTGTTGGAACCCAAAGGGGAGGCAGAGATTTGGGGTTGTTATTTCTGAGGTTTGTGCTTTGCAAGCCAAACTTGTGGAAGAAATTCCAGCTTTTACATTCAGGATTAAATCCCTGCCCAAAATGTACAGGCAGAAGAATTAATTTGTTTTTAATCAGAAGAATGTACGTATCTATATGTCATCAAATCCATATTTAATCAGGGGGAAATGCTATTGGAATAATGGTTTGGCAGAGTCTGTTTCATCAAATAGATTTCACTTGGTGAGGATAATGATAAATCAGTTCAATAATCTTCTCAGTTTAGAGAATTACTGTTTTCTTATTAAACTAAGGAAGGAAATTCCTAAAATGAAAAATAAATTCCAGCAAACTTCGGTGAGAATTATAAAATTAAGAGATTTAATATGAGCTTGGCCTCAATCTGCTGAGCTGCAGGGAAATGTTTGTGTTGAATAATGAAGAAAAAATAAAAATATTGTGTTTTGCATGTAGGGATCGTCCTGTGAAGTTTGCAGAGAGGTCCAGGCCTGGTGTTCAGATCTCCTGTTCATCCTTCAGTTCTGGTACGTGTCCAGCCTCAGCTGTTTCATGAATCTGGGGCTTTGGTGACTGTTCTGTTACTTCTCTTTAAATATAAATAGTGTTAAACCCTTTTCCAGTAATTTTATTCCTGTCAAATTGTGATTATTGGAAATCTTCCCTGCAAAGTGTCTGCCTCAAGCTGCTCTTTCTCTTTTTTCCTGTAATTTAAGCTAAAATATCTTGACCAGTTCCAAGGCTTTCAGACTCTTGTTTTGCACATCAGAAATATTTCTCTGTAACATCCTTTTAAGACTTTACCTTGTAAAGTTTTTGAGTGAAAAGTTGTGGAAATCCTCTGTCAAAGATTACACTTCTGCCAGTCTTCCAAATTTGGCTGAATTCTAAGAGGATCAATTCAATGTATTGGAAAATCTCAGCTTAACAAACCTCCTTTACAGCTTTGAATGAGCAAAAATACTGATTTTTACAAAGAAAATGATGTGATTACTCATTAAATTTGCTTTTTGAAATTGAGAACTTCTGTAGAGTCACACTCCTTTTTTAAAGCCAGAAATCCTGAAGTAACTAAACCCATTTCAGTGCAGTAAATCAAACAATAGTGCCCTTTTTGAGCCATATTGTAAAGAAATTACAATAAAATACCTTAATCACTGCATCCCAACTCAGCAATAATTTCTCTGATGTGTGTCAAGCAGATATTGAAACTGCATTAAATATTATATTCAACATGTTTACATTGAAATTTTCTGTTTAAAACTAGTTTGCTGTTTTGACAAGAAAGCAGCAAATTAAAATAAATGAAGTTAAAATAAGTTGTTCCTTGGATGACTTTTCTTCTCACAGAGAATTCTCTGTTTTAGGTGGCATGTTCATTGCAACAGGGAGTACTGACCATGTGATAAGAATTTATTATTTGGGCTCAGAATCTCCAGAGAAAATGGCTGAGCTGGAATCTCACACGGTAAGAGGCAAATCCAAAAGAAAATCTCTTTTTCCCTCCTTCCTTTTCCTCATTTCAGGAACTTGATCTCTCTACATCCTATTTTTTTTTTTTATTTACTGTCTAGAATTTGTTTGGCTTTCAACATTGTGGTATTTAAATGCTTGGAAATTTGTGGGATGTTTATTTTTTAAATCCCTCTTTGGCAAGAAGTTTTTGCAAAGTAGGCTTCATGTGTTTCATTCTCCAGAAAACTGAGGGACCAGGTGATTTCCCCTTATTCTTGAAAGAATTCTGTGTTGGAATGAGGAATTAAAACAGTTTTAATGCACAATGTCAGTGTTTCCTATTAAACTTGCTGTTGAATGTTTAGCTAAATCCACATAAGACAAAGTAATTCAGATTTTGGATTGTGTCATTTGGATCACAATAGTAGCTTCATTTGGAAATAAAGCTTAAAAGCATATTT
>WBNQ01019916.1:2991-16229 GCA_013401375.1 Spizella passerina | reverse complement strand
ATTTCCCCAAGCTTTCTTTATAGCTGGCCCCCTGTTACTGTATGTAGTCAGTAGGATACAAAAGGTCCTCAGAACAGGGACATCCAGGTAAAGATGTGTTAGGCACACTGCCAACTACAGCCACCAAATTTAGGAGTTTATTTTAGAAGCTTAGATTGGACTAATCTCCCCACAGTTCCCTGGGTAGAAAGACAGAACATTTTAGAACTCATTTGGCCCATTTTAGACATCAACATAAGTTTTTCCATATAGGCAGTGAACTGAAGGAGCTCTTTCAGAAGAATAAGACAAATACTCTGGATTTCTGGCTGGAAGAGGCTGTCTCTCTCTTCTTTACCTGTTGAGAGAGAACAACCATTCCATATAAGCTCCTAAACTGAGGGCTTAAAACTAGGCAGCATGATTACCTCCTCTACTCAAAACACTTGACCTGGATGCTCCTGGGAGGTGAAAATGGAGTGTTGTCTGCTGCAGACTCTCTGCAACAGCAGCTTGTGATTTGAGGGGGTGTTTATTTCACAGGCTCACTGACTTGAGGGAATTCACCTGATTTATAGCACAGATTGGGGTGGGCTGTTTGAAACAGAACTGCTTGAGCTTGTCCATAAAGAACAAGAAAATATCAGTGTAAAGTGAGAAATAATATTTTTTTAATCTCTTTTCTATTTTTTACAAACATCTACTTTTCAGCAGGCAGATTATGCAATGAGACTCCATTTGTTTCTGCATTCTGCTGTGCCTTGGTATAGGAGAAGGACTATACATGGGGACTCATTACATCATGTATCTCCAATGAATTCCAGCACTAGATATATAAAGCTACCATGAAAGACCAACTGATTTTTTGCCTGTTACAAGAGTTTACTCATCTAGCATTGGGCAGGGCTTTTTACAGGTCACCAGTACATCAAAAATACATCAGCAGTAAAACATGGCCAAAGTTATCCTCCGACCCAAGCCAGAGCTCCTTTGGGAACAGACAAAGCAGGTACCTGCCCAAAGCAGCATCCTGCTGAAGGGAGGTAAAACACTTGTGATGGCTGCTGGCTTTGTGATTGATGGAAAGTGGGAGAACTGGAATAGCTGCTCTCTTCCTTCAGACTCACGATGGGAAGGTGTGGCTGCTGGCTACTACTCTCAGGTGAAGCAATGGAGTGGTGGTCACCATCCCATCCTCCCAGCTTCCTGGCTGCTGGAGCAGGAATTGCAACTTGTCTGCACACTCCCCTGCCCTACTCCCCTTCTTCTTGCCTTTCTCTTCAGGTGTGCCTAAACCAACCTCTGAGCTGAGGAGTGAGAATGCTCACTTCTGGGAAGCCTTTACTAGCTCTGGCCACAACTTTATAAAAAGCATTCAACTTTAGAAAAATCCTTTAGGGATAGTCTATTCATGACATTTAGTAGCCCTCACGTTATACTCAAGACTTGGTACAGAGACAGTCAGAGCACCCAGACACACATCATCTTGGTGGGTCAGGTAACCTGGTGTCTCAAAAGCAGACTTTTGTTTGTTCACATAACCTGGTGCCTTAAAAGCAGACTTTTGTTTGTCTGTTCTTCCCCTCTGCATCCAGGCAGTGCCAGCTGTGGAGGTAGTTAACTGATGGCACATGGAAGAAGAGTGATCCACAAAATTACTGCTGCAGTCTGCAAACCCCCAAAGTCTCTCCAGAGCATGAGGGAGCTCACCTGCAATGGCAACAGACTGGCAAGGATGTGGGCTGGCTGGCACCAAAAGGGTTGCACTACTGGTTCTGAAATAAAGTAAACAGGGGAGAGGGTAAAAGAACTCATGACGTCAAAAACAATTGCTAAAACAGGGTAATTAGAGAAATTCCTTCTTCTCTTTAGGAAAGCAGCAGTGAATTAAAGATTCAATGGTGTATTCCTTGTATCCACTCGAGACTGATCCATGTGAGACNAAGCAGCGAGAGAACAGCTATGGTTGTACTTTCTGACACAACATAGTTTTATCCTGATGGGCCCAAACCTTGGGTAAGTATCACCAACAGAAAACTAAAACCTTGCAAGAACAGAAAAAAATAAGGATGTCCCCTGTCCAGTCAGAAACACATAATTACATGTACAAAAGCCAAGCATATCACGTTAGGAATTTTTTTACTGGATTTGTGTTTTGTTTGTTCTTGGTTTTTTCATCCCTAATCCTGTATGTTTACAAGCAACTACAAAAACAGTTGTTGCCTTGTTTCACTGCAATGTCTCAAAATTACACTTTCTACCTAAAATGTTTAGCTAGAAAGTGTAATTTTGTTTACCTGAATATCTGCCTGTTTAGCAGGAAAAATGTGAGCTTCTTTTTCTCCCTCTTGTTGGAAAGGAGATATGAGATGGCATTTCAGTACCTTCTCTGGTTGTGTTTTATAAGTGCAAATTTATTCATATGACAATGGAAATACTTAATTTCCTATATATTAGACTACATATATAGAATTTCCCAGACATAATTCTGGAACTTCTGAGCAGTAGAAGAGGAGCTCTGAAGTCAGAATGTGTTTTTACTCACTAATTGGAGGAAAACAAGGATATGAGAGGTCCCCAAACAAATATTCCTGCTTCACCTTGAGACTGGAGGACCCAAGAAAAAGCAAAAATATCTCAGCTTTAATTCTGGGCAGTGGGTGAGGTGAAATAGGACAAAATTTTGACCTTTCTTGCTTGGGAGGGGCTGAGTTGGTTTGCCTGGAAGTGAGCGATCATTCAGCATGGAAGAAACAAATTTGAGTAGCCTGCAGAAAGATTATTTGAACAACTATCTGTAAAAGCCTGAAAAGCAAGGTCAAACTCTCATTAGACAAACACTGGTGTGAATCCAGAGCAGCTCTAGTTGAAGCAAACTGAGTTAGGCGCTGATTTAAATGAGATCAGACATAACTTGCTGTCAACACAGTCAAATTTTAAGTTGATCAAAGAACAAAATCTTCCCTTGTGTATATTCAGAATTTATCTGATGACTGTAGACAGATTTAGATGGAAATATTTCCTCCAAAGAATTCAGTATGTCCGAGTAACTTCTCAGCGTGAGAAGGAACAAGTCAGTTTTTTTATAAAGGGAACTCTAAATCAGAAAATATGCGGCCTTTTAAAAAATCATAGAACAACTTTGCAGCCTGTTTGCAGCCTGTATCACTTCCAGTGATCACATTTTCAGTCACTGCTAATGTACTGAATGCAGCATGACTACTTCATAGATTGTTTTAAAAGACCTGGAGTGCTGGACAGGAAGGAGGAGAAATTTATGCCGACGCTGGCTAGAATGGGAGCTGTCAAGCCCTGTGCTTTTAGTTTTTCTTCATCTTGTTCAATGACACCAACTCCATTTACTTCAGATTAAAGGCTGCTATACTGTCATTAAACATTGGCACTAACATTGGAAACCCAGTCTGCTGCCGTGGTTGGCAGTGCCAACACAAGCTAATCATTCAATGCCTCCGAGGTCCTTTACTTCCATCTTTTTCTTTTGAACTCCAGCAAGCTGCTTTCAGATCCTGGCATTCCAGGCATCTTGTTCAAACCCAGGTGAAAACACAGCCCAGGGGCCTCTTGTCTGCCCGGGGTACTGAAATGCTGGATGATGTGCATGGTACACCCCACAGAGGTTGGCCATCATGCCCCAGTTCTGGTGAGGGGGGCTCGTACACGGGGATGGGAAGGTTCTCTGGTTTGGCAACCTTCGAATCCATCAGCTGGGTAATTTTCAAAACTCTTAGCTGCCTGCGCAACTAATCCTGCTAGTGATGACTGTTCCAAGCTGGCCCAAGTTTCCTGTTGGAAGACACCAGTCTAAAATTGGGGAACACAGTTGTTGTGTAGGCAAGATCTAGGTGAAGCAGTGTTATTGTAGACCATAAATATTTAGTCTGGCATCCAAATAACTTTGCCAAAGGCCAATCCTGGAACATCTCACTCTCTCTATCCTAACCATCTCATAAATGGTGCCTCAACACTACAAAATCTCTAACCTTGTGCTTTTTATCAGCATTTCACTTCATCACAGCACATTGATTTCCTGATTAGTTCTTCTGAGGGACATCATGCCAATAAGTCAGGAATACAAACTTAGTTAAAGAATCTCTTTACTGGACATACACCTGTTCCTGAGACAGCAGTAGATGTGTGTACAGTTTCCCAGCACAACACATTCTTTGAACATATTGTCTATGATTGGTCTGCTCTGTTTTCATCTATTTGTGAGTCAGAGGTCTAGGGACACCTCAAGTTATCCTGTCTCTTCCTTCAGCTGCTTTCTTCTCTGTAATATGGTCCACAAAAGGCCTAGCTCAGATATGCAAATTTATTTTATATTAGATAAGTTTCTAGAATAATGTCAAGGGACAGCAGCAAGAACATAAAGCATAACATAAAGCACTCTTTTTCATCCAAGCACCCAAACTACAGGGTGATTCTTGCACCCCTTCTCTCTTAACCTGGCTTAGTGATTCACAGATATTTCTTGTCATAGTTACTCAGTCCCAAGGAGACATTTAGAGAATGCTGGAACAAGGCTAAGTCATACTGGTGCTAGGACAGAAGTTGAGTCTGCTCAAACAAAAATTGAACCTAGGTCTACCATATCCTGAAAAGCACTCTGGCTCCTACCTAAACCACCCAAAAGTTTGCATAAAAATCTGCAAAACCACCTCTCTTTAAAAATGTGAGATCTACATTTCAAATTTTGGAAGATGAGACCTGCATTTGGGACATTACAGGGCTATTTTCAGGACACCAACTTTAAATGCTTATTTTGGTGGTTTCTGAAAGTAACTGTGACAAGAGCAATGAGCACCTTGAAGAGCTTGTTGTCAGGCCATATGGCCCTTTCAGTCAATTTGAAAATAAGTTATAATGCCTAAATTAAGTGTCTGTAACAAATGACCTACTTATCAGGGTGTGTGGAGGCTACCTAGTGAATATGTTGTGTCACACCCTGGGGTCATGCTGCTCCTTGCACCTCTTTGGACTCTGGTTTCATTTGCCCAGAAAGCAGGTTTGGGGAGACAGCATATTCCCAGTTCTTTCTCCAAAATTGTGATTCAGATAAATAAAACCAGGGAGTTAGGAAGTTCTTCCACTGTTCTAGAAATGAAGCCTTCAACTATCACGTCTATTTATATTCATAGCTTATACAGCAAGGGAGGCTGCTCTGGGGAGCTCATCTGAATTAATTACAGACAAAGGTAAGCAGTTGGGTCACTGCAGCTTCTAGTTTTGATATGACCCCCAGGTCCTGGGCTGAGGGGCAGTATAAAACCTGTGCAGAAAACATAGATTTCTACAGGAGATACTGTATTTGCATTTTTCCATTCATTATCCTTTGCCTTCTTTGCTGCCTGAAATGCTGTGATACCAAAATCATGCATATACGATTGGTGTGGGTTATCAGTGAGTGCATTGAGAAGACTGAGTGCCCATCATGGCAGGTCTAGTGAGCAATTCCATATCCCATTACAAAACTGACCAACACTCTTTTCCCTGCAGCCTGCCCTGTCTCACTCCCCCATCCACCTTCATGCGCCTCATCCCACCTGCTCCTCTGTGGGCTGCCCTTCCAGGTGAGGAGAAGGATCCCTGAACTAAGGCCATCAGGAGATGTCTTTGAAAATGTGTGCAATGTAGTAGTAATTTTGGATGCAGAAAAATCAGACAATGGCAGCACGTCCTCATGTGACTGCACGAACTCAAAAGCTTTCAGAAATGTTGATTAAAAGGGACATCTGGAAGCCACTTAGTTCAAAGCCCTGTTTGCAATGGGACTGCTGTGTGTGCTAGATCAAGTCAGTTGTGACTATTGATCTGGTTCTCCATTTTTCAATGGTCTCCATTGAGTTCAAGTGAAAACTCATTCTCTCCCCTATTCCTTCAGATTTTTAATGCATCCACCAGCATTGCCATTCTGTATTCTCCAGGCATCTGCTGCTTCTGGGCTCCTTCTGCAGTTTCCTTTCATGTTGTCCAGCCATTATCAGAGTTTTTTCCCATTACAGTCAGGATGGCATTTGAACTGACACACATCTTTGTTCCTTGAAAAGCAAAGCATGGTGTTTCCTGCCCCGCTATAGACCAAAGGACACAGTAAGCATCTGCCTTGAGCGTATTTTTTGAAACTTTGGTGAAAGTTTTTAACAAATATACATGACTTAATGAAAAGATTTCTCCTCTTGTTCTTCCTCTAACGAACAGGCTTAAACAAAGGAAAAACAGTCAGTTGTAACTTGCCCAGAACCTTAGAGGCCATGTACAAGAGATTTCTTCCCCATATCTCTTAAATAGTTTCTACAGAACATAAAGCCATGAATAACACAATAACCACTGCTCAGACTGATACTGCTTCAGGGAAATCTCTGGGAAAACAAGCAGCAGAAGACACGCCTATATAATCTCTGGAACTAAATTTAGAGCTGCATCTTTGCCTAAGTGTTCAACCCATTTCCTCCTCTTGCAGTGGAACATTTCCTCCTCTCGCAAGGATTCCCCCTGGAGCAGATAGATCTTGTTCAGTTTAGCTTTCCTCCTAGGAACCCCATCTTTTAAAGTTTCTTGCCTTCTGCCTGTTCTTTCTAAATACACCTCCAGACAGGCCTGTCAGAACTGGCTCCCTTTAGAGTTTTGCTGGGTTATACTGCAATTCATCACGCCCAGTCAGTTGCTCAGTTTATATTGGAATGACACAAAGAATGACCAGCTCCTCTCTACTATCTCAAACCAGCCTGGCTTTTTAACACGGCTTCAAAAGGCACATGAAAGATTCTATTAGGAAAACAGAAGAAGAGTTCAGGTGCAACATCCTAACTGTACAGCCTGAGAGTTCTTTTGTGATGGTTTTTCTCATAAAGTGTTGCAGTATCCAGCATGCCTCACCAAAATGCCTGGTCCCGCCATCAGCATATTGGTAGGAGATACCAATAGGAAGTAAAAGTAAATTCCTGGCTGATAAGTAGTAGGTGCTTGAACATGAAAATCACTACACTTAAATAACCAAACAAAGTTTGCAATTTGAATGGAAATAGTGGTGCTAATAAGCAGCTTTAACTTCATTAATAAATAATGGAGTTAGGCTGATAATACAGCTGAGCTGAGTTGACCTGATGGCTGCTTGACCCTAAAGGAGTCCAGTTCATTCATCTCCTCTCCTTTCTTCCTTTTTGCCCTGACCATGACTGCTTAACCTGCTCCTTTCCTTACATTTGCCCTAGTGCTCCTCTGACTGCATGCTGAGTGAGCTCAGCACACTGATATAGTAAAAAACTAATTTGAGGGGAAAAACTACCAAGCATCACCCAAAGACTTTTCTGGCCATTTTCAAGTTAAAGGAAATTAGCACAGGGTCAAAAGACAGTGACAGCCACTCTAACAGAAAAAGAAGCATAGCAAAGCTGGAAGGAGATATACAGGGAGAGATATGAGGGAAAAGGAAAAAGTGGAACTTCTCCATAGCTCCATTAGGAAGAAGACATTACTAACTCTGGAGATGCCTGTGAAGACCCAGTAGATCTATTTGGGGAGACTCTGGGTCCCACCAGGCTGTTGCTAGTCCCAGTATAAAAGCAGCTCTGCCAAGGAAGGGAGAACTGAAGATCCAGACAACTGGGAGATTGTTTTAACTTTTAATTTTAATCTGAAAATTAAATATACAAACATTTTCCACCAATCCTCCTGAAGAACTGCTAACCTTTTTGGTGTCCTCTTCTGGTGATGACTCTCCCTGTTGCCACAACAGAGAGCATTAGGCTGTTGCCCCCAAACACGGGATGTAAGATGTGGGCTGGTGACACAGTGAAATTAGCAATCCAAGATAACTCTGAACTAGGACAGATTGTCTGATATAATCCAGTAGGAAAAATCTAGACTGCTTCCAGTATTCTTGTGGTTTTATCTAACTATACCCAGCATTTTAGACATTTTATTCTAAATAATTCTATCTCCTTTTGATAAATAAGTGCTTATTCTGATAAAAAAGAATTACAAGAAATATTTTTTTCTCTTGGGACTGGAGAAATTTTCATTGCATTTTTTCCTGTGTTCCAACTGGACAGCTAGTATTATCTGCTGGCAAAGATTTCTGAGAAAAAAACTATGTACAACATTCTAATCTAAAAACTTACAAGCCATGTGAGGGGAAAAAAATGAAAGAAAGAAAAATAAGGTGGGAGGGTGGGAGATATTACTTAGAAATGAATGAATGTCCAGAATTCTTCAGTGCCTCCCATGCCTGTTGAAGTAATACAAGGACTTGAAACATCATTAAATCATACACTGTAAAAGTGTGCAAATTTCTTCTTATCTTCTTGTCTGATCCTAAAGTATTGCACCTGCATAAATACTTTTAGGTAAAAGGAAGTGGCAAAAGCAACAACATTTTTCATTTTCATTTGATTTGAAGTCTTATTTTGTCTGCTGCACAATAGTCTGAATTTGTATACAAACAACTATATGCCACTTGCCACACAGAGCTGTGCTTATGTTAACAGGCAATCCATTCTCTGTTCTCTCACTGAGTGTCTTGAACACAACATATATATGACTCTGGCTCCCAGAGTAACAGCCATGAATCTCAGAAACTGAAAGCTGCAGGAGAGATGCAAGCAGAAAGGCCACCTCATGGGACAGAGAGAGCTAATCCTCTTTAATTGAGTTTGGATTTTCTTTCACAGTGTGTACTAGTAAATGGCTTTAGAAGCCAGAATATTCAGAGGTGACTGTCTATGTAAGAAAATACTGAAAGAAAATGTATTTTCCAAACACATGATACTTGCTGAGATGTTTTTCTAAATCAGGGTACAGAAACAGTGCTGAAGGATCCGGGTGAGCCTCAGTGGTGAAGCTACATGCCTCCACTTTAAGTCCCTTCAGCAAACTCATTTTGAAGGATCCCAAGACTAACAAATAGGTAGATTTGCACTAGCTTTTAACTTTAAAAACAAAAAATTAGGCCAGACAGAAAAAATTATTTTATAGGTATCTCCTAAAATAGAAAATGCATGTACATATTTCATTTTTTACTTATTAGAGCTGTGTGTATATAGATGAGGTTAAAATGTAGGTTCAATAACCATGAAAGAAAATTTGAATACGCAGACATGGCTGTGACTGATAACTTGTTCAGAAATCATTTGTACAGAATGTCCCAGGAGTGAACAGTGATTATCAGACAATGGAGAAATGCATCATTTTCTATGAGCAAAACATTAGCATTGAATTATTTTCTGAGTGAAGGGAATCCAGAAGGGTTTCCTAAACAAACAGTGAGAAAAAATGTTCACAGTTTTCCAATTTCCTCCATAGTGAAAGGCCCCAAATGACTCTTAAAACTGGGGTTTTAACCCAGGAAGCTGGAAGACAGAAGGTAGGATAACTCTCCTTCTTGAAGTACCTTTCAGTCTCCATAAACTACAAGAGAAATTTCCACAACCAGCTGTCCTGGTTTAGGACAAATTAGGGGAAATCTCCGAAAGGGAGTCCCCCAAAAAAAAAACCAAAACCTCCAACCACCCCTCCCCCAATACCGGGTTCGGGAAGGAATTTCTCGGAGGAGCAAAGTGGAAAACAAAACCTATTTATTAACAAGTAACAAAAGAACACTCCCCAACACAAGAAAAGAAAAGAAACCANCTCCCTCCCCGCCGCCCCGCCGTGGCAAGACGGCCGGTAGGGGGGGGGAGAGAGAGAGAGAGAGAAAAGGCATAGCTGCCAGACACAACACACGATACTGGGATAAAGGCTGTCACCCCACGACACCAGCTCAGTTTGTGTCTTAGGAAACCAAAGCCATTCAAAGTCTCTGACATTTTTAAGAATCAATAGAAGGTAAACCCTTGGATTTTCATTTCACAAAGAAACATGCTTGACTTGCTCTACAAATATTTCTCTTTAAAATGACTCTCAAAAGAGAGCTTAACAAAGCCTAAAGCTTTGTTTAGTGTTTGCTATGTCCTTGTTTCGGAGACTTCCTTCTAAAGTATTTTCAATAATATACTTGGAAATTACTTCAAATTTTGTCTAATGTTGGAAAGAAAAACCAAAACCCAACCAAAAACAAAACCAAAAGAACAACTAAGCAAAACAGAAACAAACAAAACCAGTGAAGGAGACATGGATTTTGTTGATGGGTAGGGTTCAGCTTTTCCAGGGCTAATTAAAATCATTCTGTCAAAACTCAAAATGAGACTAATATCTTTAATTTCCTGAAGGGTAAGACTTTCCCACACATAGTATATTTTTCCTTTGGAGAAGTGAGACCCTAAGAATGAAAGCTTGGAATGAAGAGTTGGCCAAGTACCCAGTGCTTCAGGGTATATATAAGCAGCGTGCCTCAGTTATACTGCAGAACAGATGCCCCATGTCCTTATAGTTTTCCATTTCCAGGCTACCTAGGTACGCTTTACATTTCCTGAAATGTGTCTGTGGCCAAATAACTCCCTACAAGTGTCTTGAGCTATTTTCCTTCCCCAAATGAGACACTAGGAGAAATATGACCCAGTGCAAAGAATAAAAAAATCAAGTGTGTATGGCCACTAAACCACAGCTCACATAAATCAACACTGTAATATTTAACAACAGTTTTTTCTCTTGGTTGAAATATTTGAGGCATTCTTTTCTTTGAGAGTTCGAGATTTTTCATTTGACAGAGAAAGCTATGTTCCCACCACTGGCAACTTTCATCCTGTTCCTCATATTGCAGTTTTATTTCAACTTACTTGATCATTTCTAAGTGTCAGCTTTGGTATTTTACTGATGCTACAGATGATTTTTCAGGGACCTGACTCCTGGAACTACAGCAATTCCTCAGTATTTTAGCTCTTCGGTATGAAAAATGAAGTTTCTGAATCACAGGTTATTAGACAAAAGTATGATCTGATTGTGTCCAAACAGACTGAGAGACAGAAGAGGAATTTCATAAAACTCTGGAAATTGATGGAAAAATGATGGCTTGTTGTGTATTTCTTCAGTTTCTTCTCAAGGGCATAATTTCAGTATTAGCTAAATTAGCTTAGAATTAATTTTATCAGTGGAAAAGAAGTTACCTACATGAGTAATGACCCATTGCTGGATTTTTGGGCAAGAGAAGTCAAATCCTGTGGTGGGTACTTTACTAATGAATATTACATTTCCTTTTTGAAAGAGACAGTTCTCAGATTGTTGGCTAATTAATGACCTCTGTAAAATGTGTTTTCCTAATTAGTAACTAAATTTAGACTATGGTTCCTCAGAGCACATCTGCTGCATAATAATATCCCTTTAAATGATGGCTTTGTCCCATGCCTAGTTGTGCTGTGATTATCAAGTAAGAATAAAACTCTTCTGGCAGGTGTTTTTGTTTCATGACAAAGAGTTGATAGCTTTGTGAATTGAAGTACTTTTTTATGGTCCCATAACTCATTCAAACCTACACTGCAAGATGACTTTGTGGCTGTGCACACACAGAAAAATTGAGATAAATTCTTGTGATGCCCTTGCTTCACCAATTCTGCAATTAAACCACATGCTGTTGAGAAGCAGGAGCACACTGAAATTAATAGACCCACCTGCAAGGCTCTCTGTGTGGTGCTGCTCAGTCAGCACCTTAGACAGTATCAGGGATCTGAAGGAATGAACACATTAAATATGACATTTCAAAGTAATACAATCCATTATGGAAGACAGTGCTTGCTTTGGAGAGAACTTGACAGACAATGAAGTGATCAAAGGTGCTTTGATATGTCTAATTTTGGCCTGCACAGCTGAGTTCTTCTGTGGCTGATGGAGGTGATGAGAATAGTGTTCTCTTTTTTGTCTTCCTGAGGGAGGGATCAACAAATATAACAGCTTATGCAAGTGACACAGTGATAAAGCATTTTTTTCTCTACTCCTAGCTCAAATTAAATGGAAGAACAAATAGTTGTAGACTGGGAAGTAAGTCTAACTGAATGCTCTTTTCTTTGGTTCTGAGAACTGAAAATTTCTAAGATCGCTAAGAGAAATAGTATTACCTTTCAAATTTTGACCCTTCAACAGACTAATTGCCAGTAGGTCTTTCATAGACTATGCAGTATTGCTATTTGCTCCCAGGAAAATAGGTGACATTCTATATTCTCACAGCACAGATGTGCTTAATTGGGAAGGGACTTTTACATCAGTAAGAAGTAATTTATGTATGTGTTATATTTGCAGTGTTTCTGTGAAGCATTGTAACAGAATTATATTGTCTCCGCCAACAGTTAAGGCTAGTAATAAATTAATTCTATTGTATGGATGCTTCTTACACAGTATGCAATAGAATTATGAGTTAAATTGGACTAATACACAGATGTTTAAAAGTACCAGTTGAAATGTAAAATCTCAATGAAAAAACAAGCCATTTTGTACTACACAGAGTCTTAATGCCTAATGTTCTACCAATGTTTAATAACTTAACTGTCTTCAGTAACTTCCATTACTCAGCACTAGACATTTGCAAATTAAGCAGCAAATACCCACCATGGGAATGATCAATTCAAGGTGATGGGGTAGTGGAATGGCATCAGCCCAGATTCCCTACAAGTGCTTTTGAAAATCTTTGAAATAATTTGAAATATTTCCAAATGCTTACCAGATTTTTGTTAGTGTGTTCTTCACAATGATCGAGGAGATAACTGATGATGCTATTAACAACTTGCTGTTCAGATGAAAAATGCTGTGAGTGTGCAAACTAGTTGGACTCCTAAATCTATCAACAGCACCCTGAGGCCATCCCAAGGGCAGGGACAGTGGGAGAGATAAGTAGTATAAGAGTAAGTAAAATAAGGCAAGGCTCAGGAAGCCACATGGAGGGACTCTTGGCTACAGCCCACACAGTTCATATCCCAGGCTCTGCGAGCATCCCCTCTGCCAAAACGCTTTTCTGAGGAAATCGGGGTTGTGAGAGAGTCCTAGAAGGGCAGAAGGGCAGAAATAAAAATTTCACAGCCATTTCTTGGCTCTATTCCTGTGTTCTAGCTCTTTCCCTGAGCTAACTTAAGACAGGACTGCTTTTAACAGATAAATAACTTGTTTACTGGGACCTGGGCTAGTGGAGACATAGACCTGTGGCTGTTACATGGAATTGTTCATCCTGTGAAAGTATATTCTCCCAGCCAGCTATTTTCAACAAATATTTTACTTTTATTCATGAAGAGCCAAAAAGAAAAATTATTTGGCTCATGTGAATTTTATCCCTTCCTAGACTCTGTTTCTTTTATCTGTGAAAAAACTAAGGATGGAAGAGG
>WBNQ01019911.1:5130-61219 GCA_013401375.1 Spizella passerina | reverse complement strand
AAAAAAAATCAACCTGCACCTTCACCTGGGCTCTGTTTTACCAAAACCCCCAAAACATTACATGTGAAAGGAAATTCAGAGTGAGTTGAAGGGCTCTGCATTGCTCCACTCAAAGGAGATTCCACTTTCTAGAGAAAGTCTAAACCTGTCATCAGCCAGGGGCACAGTGTCCCTCAGAGCAGGGGCTGGTGCCACATAGGAGGCATTCAGCCTAAATTAACTCTCCCCCTAATACCTGAGCAAACATTTTCAGCTTGAGACTTAATATCCCTGGGCATGCCTGCTGTCTCCCAGGTGAATCCCCAGATAAACAAGGTCAGCTCAGCCCTAATGCTGCTGTAAAAAGCTGTCAGTCAGCCCAGGAGATCTGGTTGCAAGGTCAAACCAGTTCTGAAGGTTGCTGGGGCCAAACCTGGCCTGTCACTCATTTTAAGTGCAGGAAGGTTTGTTTTCTCAATACCATGTCAGGTATCCCAAATTTAGGATTAGCTGTCGGCCGCCACAACATTGTACTTTCAAAAAAAATAAAATAAACACAAGCATACACACATCCCTGGCCCTAAATAAATCTGCGTGCTGAGCCTGCCTGCAGCTGGGAGGTGAAAAGAAACCTGTCCTTCAGGAAAAGGGAAAGGGGACTTTCCCACACATTGCGACAGTTTCTGGCATAAAGAATCACCCAAAGCACAGAGAAACTTCCTTCAGTTAAAACACCCAGTTGAATTGAGGCATCTCCACTGCTGAAAAGCCTCTTTGTCCAGCAGATGAGGAGAAAGGCAGTGGAGATGCCCTCAAAATGGAGGGGGAACACATGGAAGCTGCTCCCAGGCCAGCTGCAAGCAGAACAGTTTTGCATGGGACGAGTCCTTGGTGCCATGTGTGAGATGGACACATCACCTTCCCCAAACACCTCCTGCTATCTAAGAGTGGGGAGCAGTTTGCATCCTTCCTCCCAGCCCTTGTGACCAGATGAAGCTCTGGGAACAAGATCCAAACCAAACAAGCTGCCAGAGCCCCATCCAACCTTGGCTTGCTCTGGTGCCAGCTGCCCAGCACAGGTACAGCACTCACAGTCTGGGGGGCACAGACCTGGTAACAAGGGGAAAAAGCCTCCCTGGTGCTCCCCTGCCACACTATTTAAGGGACAATTAGTCTCTGTGGGGTAGGTATTTTGGAAATAATTCCACAGGGAAAGATGTATTAAAGAGGCTCTTAAGGCAACTTGTTCCTTTCAGAAAAGCACCAACCTCTACCATAAAACTCACTTGACTTTTTGCCTCTCACCAAATCCTTCACTAATTTGCTTCAGCCCTGCACCTTCTGATCCTTAAAGAATAAGTTGATCCATGGCCAGTTTATCCCTTGCTGAGTGGACCAGGATTCCTGAACAGCCTCCCTTCTCCCCTTGGGTGTTCAGCCACGGTGCTTAAATAAGTTTTCCTGCTGCTGCAGGAGCTGGCTGGGCAGGGATTGTCCAGGACAGCCCAAGGTATGTAGACTCTGTCTGCAGCTGAAGAGGAGGATAATTTTTCAGGCTGTGTCTCAGGAGGGGAGGATGGGGAGCAGGGGGTTGGTCCAGCCTCTCAGAAAGAAAAAGCAAAGACAAATAAACTCCTCGCAGGAGGAATTACCAGACTGCACAAAGAGGCAAACCTGAAGGGACTTGTGCCAGGAATGCCTGAGTGAGACAGGCTGATGACTGACAGCAGCACCCTCCCTGTGCAGCAGGCTGTGGCAAAGAGCAGGAGAGGTGGGCTCCTCTCAGCACCTGGGGTCTCCACACAGCACTGCAGGTTTCATGTCTCAGCCCTCAGCTTGCTTTTTCATGCTCCAGCCATCCATGAAGACTAAGGAACCAGGTGGGCTTGGGTGTGATACACAAAGAGAGATATCAACCCTCACCCCCACAGCAGCCAGATGCAGCAGATGTGCCCCAAACTCCACTGAGAACACAACCAGTGTCCCAGGGGTGGTAGAGGGGGCAGGTACACTTTGGGGCACACATCAAAAGACTCTCTTCACCTCTAGTTGTGCCAGTAAGTATTTATGTCAACACATCCATGACTGAGGATTTGCCATGGGGATGATTTATGGAGAGAGATCTTCTGCATGACGGAATATCCATGTACAACTCTGCAAAGCCTTGGCTCCCAGAGCAGAGCCAGGCTGAGAAGTTACCATCCCAAATGCCTGCAGCTCACTGTCACACCCCCAAAAGGGATTAGTTTTTAACCCAGACCATTTGGGTGTCCAGCTAAACTCTTGGCCTTATAAAACACAGCCACACAGCCTAAGGGCTGGGGAACTGAGGCATAGCTGGGAGAGCAGCTGGGCCAGGAAAAGCTCATTTTCAGCCAAAGTGAGTGAATCATCCATGACTTCAGCAAAATTGAGTTGATACCATCTGCCTGTCTTGGAGCAAACTCCTAAAATGATATCTCATGGTGAAGGAAACCTCCAGAAACCAAAGACAACAAAAGGCTGTGGAATGCCAAGGGTGATCATCCATCACCTGCAGGGCTACAGCATCTCCCCAAGAATCTTCTCTTCCATGCTGCCCCTCAGAGGGACATCCCACATTCAGTTAACAATATCCAAAATTGTAATTTTTATGTTCTTTCCATTTTCAAGGCATGTTAATTTCAAAACAAAGACACAAGACACTGTCCTTAAACATCCCCAATATTTCAAGTGCAACTCTGTTTCAACATCCCTAAAATTGAGTTTTTCAACAATTAAACAATTCATCTTTTTCAGATCCACTCGGGACCTCATCTAGATACACATTAATCTTCCTGATCTCAAAGAAGCTCAAAGCCAAGGAGAAAACAGGCATTTCTTTCTCCTGATCCTACAAAACAATACTGCCACAATATTTGCCAACACTTCCAACACAGGCTATCAATGTGCTCAGACATGAGGCTTTCCTCATGCTGCAACTCAGCCTAAAATATCTGATTCTTAGTCTCATCCCATTACATCATGCTCTCAACATCCTAAAAAATAAATAAAATAAAAAAAAATGAAACAAACGCAAACTCAGCCACCTATTCAACAATCTGCACCTTGCTGATGGCCTCAGAGAGGTCTCAGGAGCTGCTGTCTCTGCTGAAGATCAATGCATCCACTGAAGAAGGGGAATGATCCATTCATTCACCCCTTCCTTAACCCAGCTCCTCACCATTTGACCTCACTCACATCCTGCACCATCTTGCATGTAGGAGCTGCTCCTTCCTCTTCTTCCCTCACCCCTCCACTCTCCAGGGGCTGCAGCTGAATCAAGATCCACTCTCCAGCAATCGGTTTGCTGCAGTGGAAGAGAAGCTTTGGGCCAGCACCAGCTCTCTCCCCTCTCCCAAACAACATCATTCCCATTCTGGAGCAGAGCACAATGGATGTTTTCACCACTATCAACACAGATAACATAAAATACAACACAAATACTCTCAGGGTTTACAAAGCATATTCCTCCCCTCTCCTCCTGCCTTGCCTGCTTGAGTTCAGAGATGGCCAACAACTATTAAACACATCAATGTAAATGTTAGTAGATTGCTTCTAATAGGAAACAAAAATGTTTTGAGCAGAGCTAATTGCCGGGAAATAAGGTCGTTCCAATATTTCAGCAGGGGGTTATAAATCTCTTGGTTCCTGCCTCCTTCCAGCATTAAGGTTTTACAGATGTTGCTGTCAGAAGGAGAAGAATGATTTCAGATGCTGGTTTCCACTGTACATTAAAAAAAGAAGGGCATAAATGTGTGCAGCAAATTGCTGGGCAAGTTTTCTTTCTACAAGAGAAAAACCACAGAAATCTCAGAGAGCAAAACATAGAAAATCTGCATTGGGACTCCTAAAATCTTATAATGATACAAAATGCTCAACACACTGACAACTGGCAAAACTTTAGCACCAAATTCAAGCCAGCCAGTTGCACTGATTGCCAAATTGCTTGTTCCAGTCCTCTGCTGCTTTTTTGCTCTTCTGCACCACCAAATATTCACTGTACATGGAGGGACCCTCTAGACCCAAAAGAAGAATGTGAACCAATCCATTTTTTCCTGAGCTGGAATAGGAGGATGAGAGGAGTCTAAGCACTGATAGAGAGGACAGCTGTGTTCTTGAGAAGCTACATCTAGACCCAAAATCAAATGCTAAGAGGGTGGGGAGAATGAAGAAAGCTTATACTGAGTATAAGACAATGATTAAAGAAAAAGAGACTTGGTGGCTGTCTCCAAGTTGTCTTGCCAGGGTAGTTCATCATTTGCATGGGAAAGATCCATGAAAGGGGCTGGCTGAGCTCCTTTCCCCTGGCACAGAGTGGCTGAGATGAGTTCTTGGGAGCACCCAGACAGCTCCAGAACTGGGGTGAAGCTCCCCAGCCCAGCCCCATGCTGACACCCCATGGTACGTGCTGTACATGGACACACAGTGTGCTCTCTTAGGAAACTATTCCCCAAGCAGAAAGATCTTGATAATTTAAAAAAAAAAAAGAAAAAAAAAAAAAAAAAAGCAAGACTTACAAAAATAAAGCTCTCGGCTGCACAACCAATTTGCTTCCTGGAAAAATGAGGGAAGGAAGGAGAGGACCAAAGACAGACCACCAGAGACTAAGAGGCGAGTCCCTGTAGGAAGGTGCCCATTGAGTTTCTCATAATTGTTTTAATTGGGATAATGTAAGCATTACAAAGGACAATGATCTGCACCTGCTTGGCACCACCCCAAATCTGGGTCACATCCCCAACCAAGCAGGTGCCCACACTGTCAGCAGTGCCTGCACCCAGCCCTGAGAGGGCTCTGGATGCCCACACCCAAACGTGCCACCACAGCAGCCAAGGGAGCGGAGGGCCGGATGGGGACACGTACACCAAAGCACACAGCTCTGCTCAGCTCTAAGCCAGTGAGCCAATTTAGCTTTCACAGGTGTCACCATCACACATTGCACTGTGTTGATGTGACCTTTTTTTCCAGCAAAGCACAATCCCCTCATTCTCCTTCAGCTTCACTTCCTTTAACCACACCATGCAAAGGAGGGGAGGGCTCTGCATCCCCATGGTCTCCGTGGGGCTCTGTGGCTTCTCTTTTAAGGCATCAGATTTGCTCCAAACACGCCTGACTCGAGCCGAGGGGCCAGGACCTCTCACGAGAGGCATTTGGGCTGCTTTATTTTTCCAATTCAGCAGAAACTGTGACTCTGCTGCTAAGAAGCCTGGAGCCCACTCTGAAGACTGTTCCAGATTTACACTGTTTTTCCTCAAGCTCAGAGATCACCACTGAGCTGTCTCTCATTCTGCTTTTGGCACTTTCTTTCATTTTAAAACGCAATCATACTCCCTCCCCCAAAATAAACCAACAAAAACAACATATCCAGACAAGGGACCATCCAGTTCAGCTCCTTTAACATTCCCAGGACAGCAGTACAACTTCTCCAACCGTCGTGGGGGTTATGCTTTGGACATGATTTCCACTAGACACAAGTGGCACTGCTTAAAAAAACAATCCAAGCCAGAAATAACCCACGGGGACAGAAGAGCTGAAGTCCAACATCTCTTAAGTAGAAGGATTCATGCTTCCCTCAGAAACCAGACAACCACCACATATGAAGAAGCAGTGTCCATCTCAAACGTCTCAATGTTTCCATCTGTGTCCATCTCAAACCTCCCAATGCTCACACACAGCTGGACCCCAGGGATTCCTGTTCTCATTTTCTATCCCATGGCTACTCCACAGGACCCATGAGTGGGGTTATGCTGAGGCCAGCTGGGCCTGGGACTGGCACCTGCAGCTGGCAGAGATAAGGATGCTGAGATGGCCCATGTCAGGATCAGCCTGTTCAATCACAGAGGGCAGCTCAGCACCTCCCGAGCTGTGGGTCAGCAAACCCAGAGAGGAGGAGATGCCCCAGCAGCTCCACACCCCAGCCCCATGCAGGGGGGTGGCACAGCTGCCAGGTGTGCTCTCCAGGGTGCCCATTTTGGGAAGGCTCCCCCACCCTGGCTGTAAATACCAGCCCTGACCACAGGATCCCAGCGGCTCCCCGTGCTCTTCCAGCAGATGTGCCAAGACAAGCTGATGTGAGGCTCTGTAACCAGAGGTTTGTTGGTCTCCTGGGAGCAGTGAAAGCCCAGGCTGGGGACTGCAGCACTGACTTGAGAGCACAAGCAACCGAGCTCTGTGAGGGCCATGAGCAACTGTGGAATGATTTAGGAGATGAGACCTTGAATTTGCCAATTATTTATCTTGCTGATGACTCAGACAAGCAGTTTTACTGTCCAATCCTTAGGGGAAAACATGTGGAACTAATCAGGCTACACCAAAATAAAAAAGAGAAAGATCAAATTAACATAAAATAAATTGAACGACACACACAATACCAAACCTGATTTTTCCTTCCAAATGGGCACTGTATCTGAGAGTCTTGCTCATTTATTATTCTTTAGCTTTTAAAGGACAACACATGGCAGCAGAAGTCATTTTTGCAAGCACAACAAAACAATCTCTTCACAAAAAAAGGCAATAGCTGTTTATTCAGCAGGCTCCTCCTATTCATGACGTTGCCATCTGGAAATAAAAATGTCAATGAAAATAATAATAAACCAAGACATTTTTGTGATTAACTTAGAAAGTCACCAATTTCAGTATTAAAGCAGCCAATTTGAACAAGGTTTTGTGCTAATAAGAACCATGAGTTTGTTGCCTGTTAATGCAGGCTAAGGAGGAGACAAGATGCTTTCATGTTGGCTGGGAGATTTGGAGGCTTTTACCTTTTGTGCCCCAGAATCTTTGGGAAAGTCACTCCAGCTCCACTAATCAGGAGCTGGATGCCTAGCTCCTGCTGAAATCCACAGTTTGGGATCTTGTAGAATTTGGGACCTGTGATGGGACACAGTGATGTCCAGAGCCTCACCCTTTCCCAGCCAGGATCTATGATATGTTAACTTCTAGTTTCAAAGGTGTGCATGCAGATAAAAACTAAAACTTTTCTTAAAAATTTCACATTTTGATGAGATTTCCTTTTGGGGGAGGGAGGATCAAGTTAGCAACCACAACACAATCTCAAATTCCCTCTCCCACCAGCATCACCCCTCCCTGGGATCTCAAGGCTTGACTTTGAGCCAGAGGCTCCTTCCTGGCTGCCCATTTCACTGCCTCCTCCTCCACACAGCCCCCCAGATAACATCAGTCCAAGGTGATTATGTCCTTCCCAGGCCAGCAAACCAGATTTTCTGAATGACCTGCCCAGATCACCTCTCATCAGCCTCACGCATTGGTTGGTGCCAGAGCTCTTCCTCTACACAAGCCACCAGGTGTTGTCCTGGAGCCAGACAGCTTTTCCCTCCTTGTGTTCACTGAAAGACTGAGAATTTTGGAGCTGGAGTCATGCACTTCACCCACGCTCCAGTGATTTGTGTCCCCACCCCATGCTCAGGTCACTCAAACTTGCCCTTCCCCTGAGCTCTTTCCTGTTTGCCTTCCCTTCTCCGCTGCCTTTGACTGACACGGTTAAAGATGGCCCTGTCAAGTGGGCTGTGCTCTGGGGCCAAAAAGGGAACGGACCCCACTCAGCAGGGAAAGCTGTGAGAGCTTATTCCATCCCTGTCAGAGGGATTATGTTTCACCTGGGCTAGATCATCTCCCCACTGGATCAGCCCAAAGCTCTCAAGCCAGGCCTCAGCAGAGAGCATCCCAATGCTGGTCCAGCCCCAAAAGCTTCCTGGCAGCTGATGGTGCGTTTGTTACTCATGATGGGTGTTTTGAGCTGTTTCATGGTTGTGCTTTCTATCAGGGAGCAGCAGGACCCCAGCTTCTGCCTGCCTCATCCTCACCCACCCCAGAGCTCTGCTCTCACCCATGAGGGGAGGGGTGACCCCAGGGTTCCTGTCACCCACAGAGCATGGGGGACCTGCAGCCACCCTGGGTGTCTGTCATTCCTCCCCTCCCTACCAACAGCTCTAAGAGACCACAGTGACCCCAAAACAGGTCTATTCACAGGCCTGCAAGCCTTCCCATCTGCCCCACTTTCACTAAAGGAAACCTTTCATCAGGAATGCACCTTCACTGGAGCCACAAGGCAGAGGAGACCAGGCAAATAGCACAGAGCAAGAGACAGCACACCTCAAAACAGAGCCACAGCCTCATGCAGCATCCCAGACTCTCCTTTTAGTAAAGAGAGACAATCAGCATTCAGGCTGACTTAAAAGATTGAGCAGGATGATGACAGCTCCCATTTCAGGGAGAAAGAGAGAGGGAAAGGGGATTTGGTTTCAGACTAAACCCTTGCAGCAGGCTCCCATCAACACACACCCAAGGTCACACATGGGAGACAGCTTCTTTAAAATAATAGGAGAGCTCAGGGCTTTATTTACCTCCAGAAAGGCTTTTGGACTCTGCTGGCGGTGGCTTCACCCCCAGGACCTCGTGGGATGCTAAAAATGTCATCCCTAAATAAGCAGGTTTTGGGGACCAGTGTCTGTGTGTGGGGATGGGGACAGCAGGGGCCCATGGATGCCCACCTGGTGAAGCCTTCCCCCACACCTACAGTGCCCAGCACTGCACTGGTGCCCTGTCCCCACCCTGCACAAGGCAGGGTCAGGCTGACTGCCAGCAGCAGCAGCAGAATTCCTCCCTTGCAATGAGCCCCCAGACACAGCCATGTTCTAATGGACATCAATTTAGGCACACAAAGAACCCACCTCCTCTGCTCACACCAGCACAAGGCAAGAGCACAAAGGGTCAAGGCCAGGCCCAAGGGGAGCAGAGGGTTTGTCACTGCAGCCAGGCACAGCCACAGCAGCATCTCAGCACTGGGACAAACACTTCCCATTTGTCTTATGCCTCTCAGGTGATAGAAACATGGTTCTGCAGCACAAAAGGGAAAATGGCACCAGCTGTACATGAAACAAAGAACAAGGCTGGTGGGTCATGTTCTGTCTCACCTCTGTCACCTGCAGTGGCAGGGTCAGGGTTTACTCATGCAGCTCACTTATTTAAGAGTAATTTAATTTAGAGCTGGCTCTAACTTAAAACCAGCCAAGAAAAGACCAGCCTCTCAGCATCACACCAGCTGCTGATCTGTGGGCAGGGCAGAGCAGAGCAGGCAGATCTTGCCACAGGTCTGCTAAACCTGTGCAGGGCAGCTCCTCCAGCAAGCAAGGCTCACTGATTTGCTACAGGTGTGTGATTAACTTATCTAACCTTCAGCATTTCTTTCACTTGTTATCCTTTACTCATTTTCTCCACTTAAATTTAAAGCCTGCAGTACAGAGACAGCAAAGGAAGTTTTCTCACTGAATAGAGCTAACCATGTTTCCTTAAAGCTTTCAATACTGGAGTCAGAGGGAGTTGGGTAGGATTTTTTCCCTTTAAATGAAGCTCCAAGAGATGATACAGAAATCTGAGTCCACTTAAAAAGAGGGAAAAAAAAGCAAACCACAAGATGCTTTCCTTGTGGTTACTGGAAACAAACAAACAAACAAAAAAAAGAAACAAAGGAAGAAAAAAAAAACCACCAAAAACAACCCAAGCTTCAGATGATTTCTAACTGGATTTCACGCTCCATGAGTGCATGGCAGGCTTTCCAGTCACGAAGGTTTTGGGGCACCAAAGTCCCGCCCCTTAAGTAACTCCTCAGTTATCAAACTCCTCAGCAGCTTGGGAACTTTTACTGGTGGGGAAAAGAAACCGAGAGCATGGGAAAGACCTGAGCTCGATAAGGACCTTTGCCTAAGGGATCCCGAAGTTTTGGGCTCCAGTGACCACTGTGCCTCCAGTAACGCCCTGTGAAAGGGAGCTCCTCGGCGCTGGTCAAGACCACACTCACACAGCCCAAAGGAGCCAGCAGCTCTGCCCCTGAGCACACGGATTCGGTAACAACCAAAGCAAACCGAGAGCTCTCACCTCCGCTCCTCGCCCGGATCCCAGGCTGGGGCTGCAGGAGCAGCGCTCCTCCGCCGTGTGCGATGTCCTGGGAGCAGCGCCACACTAATCCAGGGGACCAGGAGGAGCCCCGTTGGTAAATGCCTGTCCTCACCCGTCTGGGCTGGGCTCGCTGCTGGAACCAATTAAGGCAATTAGCAGCACATCAGCGTTAGTGCTAAGGACTCTCACATGTGGGTGTTTGCCAAAGACCTTGCCCATTTCCTTGCTGTCAGCATCTCCTGAGCTGTTTGTGGGGGCTCTCATGTCCCCCTTTCCCCCAGAGCTCGGTTGTTAAGGGACTGCAGCAGTTCGGGGAATAGCAGCCTAGATAAGGCTTAATGAATTGCTCATAATGGAAGAACAACAACCAGCTAATTAAGGGTCTTCATGTGCCTCCTCCAACCTTCATTAGCTGTTGTGGTGACCCTGAGCCTGCTCAGACAGCAGAAACCTATCCTCTCTCAAAGAGACCCCAAATCTCCCTTCTCCAGAGCAGCCTCTATCACAGTGCCAGTTAATGGATGCATCATTTCCCCCTAATTTTCGAAATTAAGGCTAAGACTTTTAATTATTATTATTGATGCTTATGTCACTTGCGCCTTATTCTTTTCATTAACTGATGTTTTTAACTTTTAAAAACACACGTCACCTGAAACAAAATTATCTACTCTTTCACTCTGCCGTGCAGATGGGCTTTAGCAGGCTGGACATGAGTTGACAGATATCACATCCTTCAAGAACAGCTGGACACCCAAGCTAGTTTTGGTTCTCTCTGCCCACAATTTTGATAATTTGTTCTTGAGGCACTTTTCTACCAAGATCAGCAGGTGCTCTAAAAATTGCAAATTTTCCCAGGGAAAAAACCCTCTCCACTCAAAAAACAGCAGAATTAACATCCTGACTTAAACACCTGGACTAACTTTGGAGGCAAATTGAAGAGATGCACTGAATTCTCCTAAACGCCAATTAGCCTGCCCTTCTTAAGGGACCTTGTCCTGCTAACTGTTGTGAGCTAGGAGCCAGTTTGGTCAAATTTGAGCGCTTGCTCGGTGCAAAGGCCATTTCTCCTTTTGCCATTCATGTACAGTGTACTTGTGTCAAATTTGGGAGTCCCTTTGTACATTGATCTCCTGGTCTGTAACACAGGCTGCTCAGAAGATGGGAACACATCTGAGCAGAGAGGAACAGATCTGCTGCAAAGGGGCTACAAACCCCTTGGTGCTGAGCCCCGGGCAGCAGTGCTGCTCTGCTGTCTGTCTGGGGAGTGTCACCAGACCCAGATGTCACTGGAACAGCAGAGATGCTGAGCCTGCCCGGGGATGCCTGCTGGTCCCAGCCCTGCTCATGCCCCATGGTCAGAATGACAGGCCATGCCCCAGCACAAAATGTTGTCAAAACAAAGCCTAACCCTGCTGGCACCTCCACGCTTCTCATCCCTGCCCTGCACCGGCCAAGATGCCAACCCCATTCTGTCTCTTCCCATTCCCCTACCCTGGGGTCCTTTTGGGAAATCATGGGCTTGTTATTGCTGAAGGATACTCAGGTAGCATCTGCACAGCCATGCCTGAAGGATAAACCAGTCCATGGTTTTTCACCAGAGTCATTTGGAAGGAATAATAGGATATAAATAGAATAACAATAGAATAAATAATATAATATTAATTCTATAGAACAATAGAATATTAATATCAATATCTTCTAATAACTAGAAGATTTTGACAAAAAACATCTATCAACAGACAAAGCAATTAAGGTTTTGACTGTGTTGCTGCTGTCTTTTCTCTCTAAAATTTTCCTGTGGAAGGGAATCAGATGCAATGCACCTGTGGAAGGGGATCAGGTGCTTACCACTCAGCTCTTCCCAGCAGCTTCACTTTTAGTGTCCCCTCTGCCATCCCAGGGTAGAGCTCATCTCCGGGATGGACAGGCACCAGAAATACTTCTCTGCCATGGTACCAGGTATCAAACTCCTTCACTAGTGGCAAACTCTCACTCAGGATTATCTGAGAAAGTTACCTTTTGGTCCATGCTGTCACTAATGTACTTGCACAGAACAGCCAAAATAATTAAGTTGTCCCCATCTAGTTGTTCTCATTAGATGCAANCTCATTCCTGCCCTGCACCGGCCAAGATGCCAACCCCATTCTGTCTCTTCCCATTCCCCTACCCTGGGGTCCTTTTGGGAAATCATGGGCTTGTTATTGCTGAAGGATACTCAGGTAGCATCTGCACAGCCATGCCTGAAGGATAAACCAGTCCATGGTTTTTCACCAGAGTCATTTGGAAGGAATAATAGGATATAAATAGAATAACAATAGAATAAATAATATAATATTAATTCTATAGAACAATAGAATATTAATATCAATATCTTCTAATAACTAGAAGATTTTGACAAAAAACATCTATCAACAGACAAAGCAATTAAGGTTTTGACTGTGCTGCTGCTGTCTTTTCTCTCTAAAATTTTCCTGTGGAAGGGAATCAGATGCAATGCACCTGTGGAAGGGGATCAGGTGCTTACCACTCAGCTCTTCCCAGCAGCTTCACTTTTAGTGTCCCCTCTGCCATCCCAGGGTAGAGCTCATCTCCGGGATGGACAGGCACCAGAAATACTTCTCTGCCATGGTACCAGGTATCAAACTCCTTCACTAGTGGCAAACTCTCACTCAGGATTATCTGAGAAAGTTACCTTTTGGTCCATGCTGTCACTAATGTACTTGCACAGAACAGCCAAAATAATTAAGTTGTCCCCATCTAGTTGTTCTCATTAGATGCAATTAAATAAAATTACTAATAATAAAAAAAAAAAAAAAGAAGAGGCATGGCAATGACTCTTGTCAAGTTACCAACATAGCATATGCATCTCAGTGCAACAAAAAACTAATCAAAAATCTATTTTTTATAAGGATTTTTTCTTTCTTTCCTTTTTTTTTTTTCTAAGTTACACCGTTAAAAATAGTCAGGCTTTTAAACTAAAGATCAAATCTTTCAACATACTGTGCATCCCATGAATGCCCCTTCCAAGCTGCATCCCGCTCTCCGCGAGCCTTGCACCCCTCCTTGTGGTGCATCGGAGCAACTGTCGTGCGAGAAAAATCCTGTGCTGGGCTCTGGCTCCCAAAAAAGAGCACAGAGACATCCATCATCTCTGGCACCAAGCACCACCTTCTCCATGTTGTGAATGTCTCCGAGCTAGAGATATAAACAACTTCTGCCTCTTACTAGAAGTCAACTCTAAGTGCACGTTTCAAACATCATTAAACTGGAGGGAGTAGAAATGTGTGACACATTGAAACAGTTACACTTCTCAATCTTAATGTATGTTTAAAGGTTACTTTTGGATGAAAGTTGGTTAGAGAATAAATAACAGATGCTGAAAGCATCCATTATGTATTTTTGCAATTAGCAGAAAATCTTGGTACTTCTCTTAAAGAACATACATAATTTTGTGGGATGTTTATTGCTGGAAGCAATCTGCTCTTGCTGGCAAGAGCAGCATCCAAGAGCCCAGGGAAGCTTCACAAGGAGTCACACATAGTAAGCCAAAAGCAATGCTTGCTTCAGGAACAGCAATTAAACCCCTGTGCTTGCTGTTGCAAGGAAGTGGTCAAATGCACTTTCTTTCCACAGAAAATTTTAAATTAGAAAGAACATGGTGAAATCATCCCTGTTTCTTTTCCACAAACATTTTGATTAACCAACAAAAAAAAAAAAAAAAGAAAAAAAAAAGTGGTTCCTGATTATACTTTCATTTGAAAAATGCACCCAGGATGTATCATGCTATTGCTCTCTTCTCTGCCCAAAAGCTTTCTTCCATGGCCCAGCTACCACCTCCCCTCTTGGGGCACGGAGATACTGCTGTGCCTTGGGAACTCCTGTGCATCCAGCATGGCCTGGAAGGGAAAATGGAAGTAAGGAAGCCACTGCAGTTCCCAGAAAGTATCTCACTCTCATAAAAAGTTCTGTGTGATACATGAGGTGCAGCAGCAGCTTTAACTGTGCCAGTCCTCCCTCTCCCTGATGATTTCCATCACATCCAAAAGAAGCTGGAGGGAGTATTCAGACAGAACAGAGGTATTTTAAGTTAAACATACCACAGACCTCAGCACACTTAGTGATCATAGCTGGGAACTTCAGCTGGTTCTGGTTTAAGAGGACAACAGTAATAATGCCCTGAACAGAAACCTAAAGAGCTGTCCTCTTGCTCAGCCAGGAGAGAAGACCACCAGATTTTACATCCTACATACACCCTGACACATCCTGATAATCCTGAAGACCTCCACCATAGATTAAGTTTTAATCCTAAAACTTGATATAATTCTATCTCCAAATCCCTTTTTATACCTCTTGGCACTAAATAGAAGTTGTCCAAGACACCATTTTCATGTACCATACCCATCCCACCACACTTTGGTAGTCACACAGCAATCTGTGCCATTTCTCACCACACAGAAACAGCATTGTGCTAAAAAGCCCTCCAGAGTAAAGCAGATAATATCTTTTGGGATGGTGCCTTGTATTTTCCAAGAGTTGTCTTGCTGCAGCAGTTATTACAAGAAACTAAACCAAACCCTCCTATTTGCAAATTGGATAGAAAAAGCACAACTCAAACTGGTATTTGGTTTAGGACTGAAGGGTTCACACAGGGCTTAAGAAGCATTTTAGACAAAAGCAAGTTTTCTGCCAAACATTTGAGGGGGAAGAGAAAATTTCTGCTTTGCTGTCTGAATGCAGTTATAAGCCAGGATGATGAAAATGCCTGGCACTGCTGCCCACAGTGAAATCCACTGTGCATTTCCCACCTCACATGCAAGGCTCATGCTGCTTTCATCCTGCCCAGTTTAGTTTCTACAGCGTTATCCTGAAGAAAAATTCCCGTTCTCCACAACCCCTGGCAGTAAAGGTGGCAGGCTCAACAAGGGGAGATGAGGAACTTGTAGGCAGGCAGTGCTTTTGCATTAATTTCTGTATAGCACAATTATGAAATAGCAGGACCCCACAAGCACTGCTGCCCTGCAGAACAGGTATTTATCCAAAGCTGAAGTCTTACAAGTGAAGCAGAATTGAGCTTCTCTAAGCATCTTTTCTCCCCTCTTCAACCATCTCACTTGCCTCCACTGATGCACAACCCATCACTGCTGGTTTAACACCTAGTGCCTGAGGAGGTTTTCTCATGCAGCTGCTGCTAAGCACTGTGCTGGAGCAAGGCAGACACAGCTGATCTGACTCACACAGGAGGAAAGAGCACAGCTACTACACAGAGATTTCCTGCAGCTGGGAAAAAACCCCAAAGCAATGTGCTTTATATTGGTTTTGTAACAGCTTATGTACTAAGTTCATATCAGAAACAGGTTCAGATTGCTCCAGAGGAAGGTTTAAAGGTTTTTTTTCATTTAGCAAGCGCATAGAGACTGGCAAAAAGACCCCCTTCACTATCCCAAAGAGCATCTGCAGTTCAGAAAGGTAAGGAAAAGGCATTAAAAGGCAGAAAGCAAAGAGGATAGAGCATACCTCAGCTCAGGAGATTAGAAGACTCAATAAAGACACCTATTGTTACCAACAGAAATACTCTACAAATACACAGGTTGAAACCCACCATCTTAAATTAAGCAATCCATGAAAAATAGCAGAGAGATGCAAGATTAAATTCTTCCATGCTCCCCTATCTTCCCTGGAAGGCTTATAAAACTCTGCAGATCACAAGGGTGTGCACATTGCTGCTATATGAAACCAGGTATTAATATTTTTATATTATCTAATGTTTTGTCTCCTTTGTTACCTGATCAGGCAAATCCTCTTCACATTGTCTTGCAGTTTTCATTAACCCTGGGATGTTTGGACTGTGGCAAGGGCACAGCCCCTGGTCTCCAAGTCCTGCTGCACCTTGGCTTGCAGGAATAACCTGCTTGTGCCAAGGAGCCAGCTGTTGCCCCCCAGAGCAGAAGGCCAGCAGAGCTGTCACAGATCACAGCCTTCAGAGGCATATGTGCCACAGCAGGGACTGAACTGCTTCTGGAGCTCACACCAGAGGAGGAAAGTAATCCCCTAAGCTGCAACTTTCCTAAATGCTGGCAGCCAGGAACTGCCAGCCGGTAACGACAGCTGGCAGCTCCGCTCTGAACTGAGTGGTTTTTCCATTTAACTCTCCCCTTCTCCCCAGCTCAGCCTGGGCAGCAGCACACACATGTCCCCACTGTTGTAAGAGACAGCATTTTCCACAAGACCTCACAACTCCCTCACGAGCCAGCTCTTCTTACTAAGGACAAATTGTTCCTAGTAGGGGATATCTTACACTGAGGCAATCCTCAAGTGTGTATTTACGGTCTTCTCTGCTTGCTCCTGCTCTCAAAGTGGGAAACTTAACTCAAAATCTCTGTCCAAAAGGTGCAATCCAATGGGCAGCTTGGCCCCTTTCAGTCCATCCCTGAGGAGGTGCTACACCTTCAGGGTGAGGTTTCAGCAGAAGTTTAGTCTCAGCAGATTTACCAGCAGAAAGGTACCTGGCACAACTGAAAAATCCTCCACTTTTCCCCACCCCTTTCAGACCAGCTCTGCAAATCTTTCCAGTGTAAAGTTTCAAGTTGGAAGGGATGATCTGCCTTAGAAGTCTTTTCCAACCCAAATGATTCTACGATTTTAAGTTCAACAAGTTGTTTAATGGGAAGTTACACATGACAAAACAACCTCTTTTGTAACAGACCCTTACATAAAATGGGTTATTTTAAAATGAGCCTGGCAGCCTCTCAGTTTCTTTTCTAGAGAATATTATGCTGTGCAAATCTCCTTTAAGAACAGCCTGGAGTATAGCACGTACACATGTGCTGCAGAGCCAGCAGAATGGCAGTCAGGGGATCAGCTGCTGATTGAGCAGGGAATCATGAGAAATCCAGGCCAAAAATGCCTCCAACAGCAGGTGCACAATAGATTTGTGTTTCCTACACCACTCCAAGTCACTTTTCTTTCACACATGTGCCAAATGAATCATCACTGCACAACTATATGAACAAAGTCATTTGATAAACATGTATAATCAAGAAAAGGTATCAATGCCACAGGCAATGGCCTGATCTTCTCCTGTGCCTAAAAGAATCTTCAGGACTTCAGTTTTGATGGTGAAAACTGAACTTTTATACACATACCTGTGCATGGGGCCATGTGAAGTATTTAANCCCTGAGGAGATGCTACACCTTCAGGGTGAGGTTTCAGCAGAAGTTTAGTCTCAGCAGATTTACCAGCAGAAAGGTACCTGGCACAACTGAAAAATCCTCCACTTTTCCCCACCCCTTTCAGACCAGCTCTGCAAATCTTTCCAGTGTAAAGTTTCAAGTTGGAAGGGATGATCTGCCTTAGAAGTCTTTTCCAACCCAAATGATTCTACGATTTTAAGTTCAACAAGTTGTTTAATGGGAAGTTACACATGACAAAACAACCTCTTTTGTAACAGACCCTTACATAAAATGGGTTATTTTAAAATGAGCCTGGCAGCCTCTCAGTTTCTTTTCTAGAGAATATTATGCTGTGCAAATCTCCTTTAAGAACAGCCTGGAGTATAGCACGTACACATGTGCTGCAGAGCCAGCAGAATGGCAGTCAGGGGATCAGCTGCTGATTGAGCAAGGAATCATGAGAAATCCAGGCCAAAAATGCCTCCAACAGCAGGTGCACAATAGATTTGTGTTTCCTACACCACTCCAAGTCACTTTTCTTTCACACATGTGCCAAATGAAGGATCACTGCACAACTATATGAACAAAGTCATTTGATAAACATGTATAATCAAGAAAAGGTATCAATGCCACAGGCAATGGCCTGATCTTCTCCTGTGCCTAAAAGAATCTTCAGGACTTCAGTTTTGATGGTGAAAACTGAACTTTTATACACCTACCTGTGCATGTGGCCACGTGAAGTATTTAACTCTAATACATACTTACTTTATATAGAGGGATATACTCGAAAAATATCCCTTGTGACAGATAACTGTAAGGCAAGCACTCATTAAGCCACAGAACAAAGTTTATTGGATCTCCTCAAATTCTTCATACAGTTTTGCTGCTAAACGGACACAACACATTTGAATATTGCCTTTAATTTTTATTTCAATCATAAGTCCATCTTGAAAGAAGTGGTAACACATTTAATGGCATCTTCAATAAATAAAATGACAAAAAATCTAGTCCTTGCACAGACACATTACAATCCACTCCAAATTCAATACTGCCAAAACAGTTGGGAGTTTTTCTGAAACTTGCTTCAGAGGTTGGGGTCTTTTTGTCTCAGCATTTAAATACACAGAAAAGTGTATGATGAGAGAAAATTCTGAACAGAACTTGTAAAAAGGAGTAACTTAGAAGCAAGAGTTAATGAAATCTCTCTAATTGGATTAAAGAACCCAGTTGGAAGTATTTGAAAAACCCTGATTCTAACCTTCATATTAAAACATGCAGTTTCGCTGGATCCTATCCATGTCAGCATACTTATACAGGAAGAGTTAAATTCTAGGTTTTCTTCTTTTATTGTTTTAAACAAGAAATTCATAAAGTGGCAGCATTGGCCCCCCACACTCACAAAAGCAGTCATGGTCCAGATATTCAGCAGTAGTAAACAGCTATTTGTGGCCACTCCATTGCCTGAACTCCTACCAGACTGGAAAAGCTCCTGCAGTTACCCTTGGTTCTGCACCCATCTCTTGCCCAGTCCAGGAGCCTCAACAACCTCAGCAAGATGAGAATTCCTGAAAATACAAATCTGACTGCAAGATGAGGACCAACACATCTGATTCTAATTAAAAACTAAGCTTAATTTAAACCTTCTCCTAAATAGAGAAAGTCATGACTAAAGAAAAGCTGAGCATCAAGATTTCCCAATTGCAATTCTGTGTAATTAGCATGTCACAAACCAATTAGAGTGTCAGTTAATGTAGGAACAACCACTCAAGCACTAAAATCAGTTAACACTCTCATCTTCATGCCATCAGTGGAAGCTTAGGGCATAAAAGGAATGCATGGTTGGGCCCCTCCAGACCTATGCATACTATATAGGGGACAGGAAAGTTTAAACAAAAGACAAAATTGCACCACATCTGTGCAAACGTTTCAACCAGGTTGTTTCAACCAGTTCCCTGCTCACCCCAGCTCCTCCTGCTGACTGCACTTGGCTTATTCAAGAGAACATGGGGCAGCAGAACTCTGTTTCAGGGAATGAAACTTTTTTTCTGCAATTATCTTCCCCTCAGCTGACCACATTGTAACAAAAGTGCAATAACTTACAAACTTCTCAAACAAACAGCTATTAAAATTACACATTTTTAGGGAAACATATTCACTAGTTTAATCATAAAAATATTTCCCCAGGTAACAAACCTTAAAGCATTTGGTAACACAGTATTTCAATAATAATAAAGAAGAACCCTTCCACTTGTTACAAAAGACAGAACTGTCAGATTTTGCCTACTGTATACTTTTTAAGAATTTTGCCATCTTGTGAAGACTATGCTGTAGTTAAGAACATAACCATCATTTAAGATAAATGAGTATTGAAATGTTAAACTGACTTTCTTAATCTTTTGCAAATTAAAACAAGGAAAAATCCAGGGCCACGTCATCCAAAAACCTGCAAGACAGTTTACATCCAGAGTCATAAGGAAGCACCACTTTTCATAAAGTACTTTGTATGTCTGTTCCTGAAAAGCATATTTCATAGTTTTTTGACAACTGCTAAAACAGATTCTCACCCTAACTGTAGTTTGACTTAGAGAATTCAGGTCTGGGGATATAAGGGAATTTGGGGCAAAATTATACTTAAAAAAAACCTGCTAAATTTGGTCCAAGAATCCAAAAAACCCAAGGTTTATGGGTCCTTCATTGATTAATGCTGCTGTTCAGTTGATCTTTAAAAAGAAAGTAGGTGCACAGCAATAAGGAAGAAGAAGGACTGCCCATGACAGGCACAGAACTGTGACAGAATAAACAGTTTGTTCAGAAAGATGTATTAACTGTGTTTCTGCCATGTGAGTAACTGAACTTGCACTAATGGAGAACCCTGAAACTTGTATACTATAGCCACAAGAAATGATTTCCTATTTAAAAAACAGATCCATTTCTAATCAACTGTTTTACCAATCATCATTAGATATGTGAAAAAAAATAAAAAAATCTTTTAAAATAATTACAAAGAGTGGACTGCAGTAGCAGCTATTCAAGCAAGATTCAAGCACAAGTTGAAATGGAGTTTCAAGCTGGGAATTAGCCTTCTTTGTCGAAAATTTGTACAACATTTTCAAAAACCTAAAAAGATAAAGAAGAATTTTATGAAGCATTGATCTAACAGTTACTCCAAGTTAAACCAACTTAAACAGTATTTGACAGTAGTTTCAAAAATATATAGGGTTTTTTAGAACATTCACAATAATTCTTTAACAGTGGGACTGGCATCAATTTTGGGAAGCAGACAGAAGAGCAACATTACTTGAGAAGAGCAAAAGCTCATGAAAATGTAAAAGGCAGGATCCTGTTAAACACAGAAACACTGGAAATGTGTTAGGCCAGTTCACACTCAAGCAGAACAGATCAATTTCCTCAAGTTATTCACATCTTACTTGGTCCTTCAAGAGTCAAATCAAGAGCTCCACAAGATCCCTGAGTAATAACATCAGAGCTTAATTAGCAGGCTAATCACACACACACATCTCAGAAGAAAGCCAGAAATATACACCTGCCACCCTGTCATCCCCATATTTTGGCACATATACTTACTTCATCAACAGATTTAGAGGCATCCACTTTTCTGACTTTTCCCATTCTCTCATACAAATCTATGATAGGCTTAGTAGACTGCAGATATGTATGAATTCTAAGAGAAAGCACAGGGAGAAAAAATCCACATTACATAGAAAAATATCAAGAGAAGGGACCAGAAAAGTTTTTAGGACAGTACCTCTTCTCCAGGCTCTCCCGGTTATCGTCACTCCTGCCGCTGCTCTTGCCTCTCTCGAGGCAGCGGCCGATACAGATCTACAAAAAAACACCAGAAGCATGACTGCAGCCAGGAACACCAGCTGCCATCCTGAGAGCAGGAACTAACAAAAATCCTGCACATCTAAACTGGCCTGGTACACAAAACACAGCCCAGATCTGGTGGATGTAACCAGAAGTCACATGGGAAGTGTCTTCTAGAGAAGGGTGATGGTTTACAATCCAGTTTATGAGAATGGGATTGGGATCAGAAGAAGTAAAAGCAGCATCAAGCTCTGTGATTTGACTGAATCCCCAGCCTGAGACATAAAAAAAGAAAATTACCTGATTTTCAAGGATGTGATCAGGCTTTCTGAAAAGCAGCATGTCAAACGGGACTATTAATATATGTCTGCACTAAAGGAAAGTCACTGTATGTTCTCTCAAGAATTTTGTAAGGCAAACTGACAATAATAAGTTACTGTCAGTTAAAATGTTCTTACCTGACATTGCTATAATGAAGACTTCAAAATCTAAGTAAAAAATAAAGAACTAACCATTGCTAGAAGTGTCCCAATGAACTAAGTTTTTTAAACCTTTAGTTAAATAAGCAAAGCTGACATGTGCACTCCATGAATACATTTTATTCTACTCATGGAAGAGGACAAGGGTTAAAAATTATTTTTCCTCCAAAGTACAATCATAGTAAAGATCATTTAGGCATTGTGCATTTTTAGATCTAGTAAAAAAACGGAATCACAAAATTAAAGCCCCACCAAGTGAAAAAAATTAGTCCTATTTAATGCTTTAACAGAAAAATAGTAATTCCTCATGTGCTCTTTAAGATTACAAAACGATTAACTATAAATTAAAAAAAAAAAACAACAAAAACCCCAAAACTCAGGAAGTTGGGGCAAGAGGTAACAGGAAAAAAGTCAGCTTAAGGTGCTGGGATACTCATAACAGTTTTTATGTTCAAGGGCACTGACAAATTAAGAAGACAGCACATCACGGCACTTGTTAAATGAATGCAATGCATCACTGTCAAAATGCCCTTGTAATTTAATGACTTGCTGAATAAAATGTTGATTACTGACTATCCCATAGCACAGCTCATAAGTATGAAAATAAAGATTGCTACTGCACTTCAGAATTAAAGCAGACATTGCACCAAGGTAATTTTGGACTAAACAACAAATTACTAAGAGTATATAGAGTAATATTTTCTGAAAAGTAACCAAATAATTTTGTAAAATGTCTTTAAAGTTTGGATAAATTTTCTTTAAGAATGGAATTGCCTGGAGTACTTCCTCAATATAATTTATTCCCATATGATTATACCAATTGTCATTAGCTGTCTATTTCAATAAACATGCAGCTTTTCATCAGCTAAAAACAAGTTGCCAAAAAATCCTTCAAACACCCAGGCCAAGTTTTCCTTCTACTCTTACATTAGTCCATTCTCCCTGTCAGAGTTTAATTGTTCTTCTTGAATGATTCCCACAATATTGCAAGAAAGGAAGTTACAGAATTACACACTTCATTACCTCATTGTCACAATCAAAAAAGAGAACAAAGGAAACATCCGCTTTTCCATCCATAGTCTTATTCCAGCCTTGAAGATTATCTTCATTCCTGGGAAATCCATCAATCAAAAACTTGTTCTTCTGGGAATTGGCAGCCATTGTTTGATCCATAGCCTGATAAAAGATAATTCAATTCACAATCTCCTGCACATATGCTGATTTATCTACTTATTAATTTACCCCCAAGATGTTGACATGGTAAGTTGAGAAGCATTTAGTTTAGGATTATTGCAGATTTACAAAATGTGCTTTTTGTTTCACTTTCAATGCATACTGGTTAATTCACTGATGCACCAACACAACTATTGTTCAAATTGAATCAATTCTTTCACAAAGCTCAAAAATCTCATAACAAACAAATCTCATAATAAATCCCAGCTTTAAAGCTTATTTTCTACAAGATTCTGGGAAGTGTCTTTACACAATAAGACATCAGAATATCCCTGATCTAAAGTTAATTTGAAGGGAAAAGCTCCAGATAAATTTACTGCCATGACCAGCAGACTTTTTTTGACTAGTAAAGTAGATACTGCCATTGTTTTTATGGACATCCAATAGAGGCTGGAGCTTTTCCTTTCACAAGAACATCATTAGGTGCTCTTCTCCTTCACCTGACTATCTATTTTGACAAAACTTACAAATCTTAGTGCCTTTAAGGCCTCTGACCTCCAATCAAATATGACTAAATGGACCAAGTATATTTGGACCAAGAGGTCCAAAAGCTAGTGCAGGGAAATAAATACAGTTACACTGCTTTTCCTAGAGCTACTTAAAAATAAAGGAAAATTAAAATAACCCATTTTCACAGATCCCCAGGTATGAGAGGCCATCAGCTTTCCAGCAGTCAGAAAGAATCACCAGTGACTGCTGAGAGAAGCAGCTCCGTGTCTGCCCATTCATACCGCTCACACTGGAGGAAAAGCAGTTCTGCCAGAACACAGCCACTGCTTTGTTGCTTACTCTGCAGGAGTGACCCTGCAAGGAAATAGCCTTTTCCTTACCCTCTTCAGCAAGCTGATTGTTATTTCAACTGGCACAATCTCCCCCTCTTTAATGTAGTTCTCAATGAGTTCTCCATACTGGGAGCCCGGCCTTTTCCGCTCGTCCCGGAGCAGGTCACCGGCAGAAAGGTGAGTGTAGCCGTATTTCTGCAACAGGCAAAGCAAACACAGGCTCCCTTCAGACAGAGCGTTTGTGCAAACCCAACACCAGCCAGCAGTGTTTATACACCAGCCAGCAGTGTTTATCCTGTTTATCCTTGCATTGCAGCAGTAAAATCCAGGGAGCAGCATCTTGCTAGCGACGGATCTGCTCCATCTTCAGTGTGCAATCTGACAGTACAGCTCACTCTGCACACAACACACACAGTAACAATCAGAGTCATTAAGGATGGAAAAGACCTTCAAGATCATCAAGTCCAGCCCTTGACCAAACACCTTAGTGACAACTACACCAAAGCTTTAAGTTCTACATGCAGTAATTTTTTGTATGTTTCCATGAACGGTGACTCCACCACCTCCCTGTTCCAGTGTCTGACAACCATTTCAGTGAGGAAATTCTTCCAAATGTCCAACCTGAACCTCCCCTGCTGCACCTTGAGGCCATTTCCTCTTGTCCTGTCGCTGGCTGCCTGGGAGAATAGGCTGACTCTTATCTTAGTACAAATTCCTTTCAGGGAGTTGTGAATTATAAGGTTTCCTCTAAGCCTCCTTTTCTGCAGGCTAAAACCCCCAGCTCCCTCAGCTGCTGCTCATAGGACTCACTCTCCAACCCTTCACCAGCTCCATTACCCTTCTCTGGACACACTCCAGCACCCCAATGTCTTTTTGAGGTGAGGGCCCCAGAACTGGACATCCTTGGGTAAAATGCTCAACAGGGCTTTGGTCAGGTATTTCTGTACCATTTTCAAAAGCAATTTTGTTATGTTTAGAAACAAGACAAGACAAGAATTTTGTTTAATTACCTACTGAAAGAAAACACATAGGGTGACTGCAGTTCCTTTGGAGCTGGAGGAATGTCCCAAGTACAGGCTAAATCAGAAATCCCTATGTTCGTGTTGTGGTTCTAGCACCAGCTTCCTCCCCAGCCTTGGTGAAATCACCTATAACACAGCAGCTGCACAAACAGTCCCCCTGCCCCTGCTACCTCCTTCCCTGGGATGACCACGGAGTGCAGCCCTTGGGGAAAAGCAGTGACGTCTCCTAAGGATGATGTGGTAGATCAAAGTCAATAGCTACACTGGTTCCACCCTCTGCCACACCACACAGAGTAAACAGAGAGAGCAGAGAGATCAAATTCAGATCCATCAATATGACAGCAGTGTGCAGGAAAACAGCACACACCACTGCTCTTTCACCTCAAACTATAGGTAAAATGGTCAGTTATGAAAAATACTGATGGAAGTATTTATTAGACATGAATTTCTCAGGCATTTATCATTGTAAATAGATACCTAGTGCAAGCAAACAAATACATTCCTACCAAAGAGAAATGCATGGTTATAAATAATCATTTTCTCAGCTCATTTAATGCTGCAAGAAAACGAACAAAGTGCACTATGCTCCTCGACCAAATATAAGTCCATCAAAACAGGCAATAAATACATTCCTTGGTATTACTTAAGCTAGTTCTACATCCAAAACACAGCACACACATACATTCTCATCTGGAAGTTTTTACGCAAAACAAAAGCAGCAGCAAAAAACTTCAGGGTTATCAGTTTGGCTGCAGCAACATCCAAAGCAAATTTCAAACAAGGTGTCTGAGAGGCATAATAATGTGACTACACACTTGGCGAGGCTGTGAACTTTGGATTTAAAAACTTGGCTACTGAACTAAGTACAACAGAAATATTACACAACCCACTAAGTGACTTTAAAACATTTCAGTTGCTTTCCAATTTCACCCACAAAAGCATGGAAAGTTAGTTCTGCCATAGTCATAATTTAAGAAGGGATATAATTACTTAAATCTCCAAAACTGTACACAGTTGGCAAAAAACAGAAGCAAGATTTTGCTGTAAGTAAGTGTGAAGGAAAAGCTTCACAGACATCCTCTGTAAGCTCACTGTACTCTTGCTTTAATGTACATTGCATTTGGATATGCCTAACTAATTGCAAATCTAAATATTTATAACCTACAGAAGCCATAAACCAGAATAAATTGTTCCTTATAAGCAAGAAACATTACTGTGCTGAATGCTAAATTAACATGTAGTTCTTCTTGCTGAAGTTATAGAATGATGATTTTTTTAACATCAGGTTTCTACAAAGAAGAAAACAGGAGGAAAATATAATCCCTTAGGTTTCAGAGGATTACCAAACCATTTAATTTTCCTTGGCATTTTCCTTTTCATGCATGAAAACAAAATTGAGTCCAAATTTTTTTTGAATTCTCCATCTTTTGCAAGAGCAAACTAAAGTAGTTTTTAACAGCTGAACTGGAAAGCAAAGACAGAAGTGTTTAAAAGTGCTTTTGTACAAATAGACTTGTTTGAGATAATAATAAATTATATTCAAGACTAACCCTCAGAATGGCTTAACCAGGCTGTAAGAAAAACAAACCTCTCCTTCAGGGGCAAAACATCTATTTGTGAACTGTGCTGAGCCAAGAGCCAAAGAAAACACATGGGTTTAAACAATGCAAACAAGGGGGGAGAATGGCTTGGCTGCTGCTCCACACACAGAAGGCTTCAGAGATGTGGAGCTCCTGCTACCCTTGCCAGCTTTAATCAAGATGTTCAGGGCACAAAGTTTTCTTTCATTTTAGGTCATAGAAACTCTCAGCAAGCGTCCTGAGCTGCAGCAAATCATTGCAATGCCAAGGGCTTGCAGAAGAGACTGTGATGTAACAGCACAAAACATGGGTCAAACACTCAGGTCTGGACAAGGTCTGCCTTGTGGCAGCAGGACTTGCAGCAGTGCCAAGCACATCCTGATGCAATCCCCAGAATGTGACTCATTGCCACTCCTGCACTCTCTTCTGCAATCAAAAAGGGAGCAGGACTGTGGTTGCCAAATAATGAAAAAGCAGTTTCCCCAGCTCTTACTAGGCACATAATGTCAGACTGAAAGGATGACTTTAGAAAAAAAAAAGAGGTCAAAAAACAATTTCCAAATACTAGGATGCCAAGCACTTAAAATCTGGAGAGATTTTGGTATTACACAGAAGAAAAAGGAAAATATAGAATTAACTATTCTAAAATGTATTTCAGAGATAATGCTTTCTGCTATGCTGTCAGACTGGTGTGATCTAGAAGAAGGAAAAAAGATTAAATTCGTACGTTACTATTACACAAGTTCTCATTACTACACAAGTAGTGCAAGCTCTGGGTGCTGCAATGATTTGCTCCAATTCAGGACACTTGCTGAGGGCTTCTCTCACCTAAAATAAAACAAAATTTTGTGCCCTAAACACCTTGACTAAAACTGGCAAGAGTAGTGTGACCACCACATCTATTTATTACATAAGTTCTCTATTTTTAAAAACATTTTAATGAAGTATGGGTCTCCAAATATAATTTACAAAAATCGACTGCAAATGAAAGAGTGCTGTCTTCAACACCACTCAAGACATTCTGCTCTTTTGCTTTAATAAAACTTAAAAATAATTTTTAAAAAATTCCAGTGAAATGGAAAGACAAGCTCAAGTTTCCATCAATCCCATCAGAGTGGATAGAGCAGAGCAGATCAGAACAGCACTTGCTGTTTGCCTCAGCCTGGTCAGTCACAGCAGGACAAACTGGGACACACAAGCTGTGAGCTCCACATCTCCAAATTCCAGCCCGAGACTGCAGCCTCCCCGGGATGCCCTTCCCTCCCCTGTCCTCCAGCCCTTCCAGCCTCCTTCTGCCAGCCGGGATTTGCAACTTTCACTCTGCAGACAGAACAGGCTTTGTTTTCAGTAAGTACAATAAACAGATGCATAGAAATGGAGATGCGTGAGTCACACCGGGCTGGACGCGGGCGGAGTGTGCCCAGCAATCTCGGGCAGTCGGGAAGGATCGGAGGGGAGCAGCAGCTGACGCTGGGACTCCTTCACAGCCCCTTCCGAGGGACACGGGCTTTATTTCTGATTCAGCCCTGGTGGTCCTGCAACAAATCTCCCCACTAAACACACAGCTTGAGACTTCCTTAAGAGAGCAGAAGCCAAGAAGCAAGAGAAACACAAATTACTGCTTTGACCTTGACTCCTATCTTGGCTTATCATTGTTAGTTTGAAAATGAAAGTCACAGGGCTTAAGATTTAAACAAATAAAATACAAACTTTTATTGCCCTAGTTCTGACCTGTCATATCTTGGGCAACCTTAATAAACAACCAAAATTTGCTACATACACCATTCAAGAACTAGTAAAAATAAAAACAGAACTGTGCAAAGCCTGCAGCCTTCAGGGTTTTTTTAGCCTAGAAAGCTTTTGTCTGTCCTACTAGCACATGGAATTAAATATTTGGGGTACAGGTTACAATGCAGTAATAGACCTTATTCCAATTTAAAAAATTGAAGAAATTTCCTTAGTTTGAAATATGTTATTGTCTCTGGGAAACAAAAACAAACAAACCCCCACATTAATAAACCAAAACACACAATGGAGATCCCACTGAGAGTGCCTCCAAGGGCAAGGGGGGAAACAGAGCACCCCAGGTGCTCCAGGAGCACTGATTCAATACAAGGCACCCAGTACATCCAGGAAAGTCCAAAATTTAATACCTAGTGTTCTGCAAAATGGAAATGTTCAGGGATAAATCTTCAGGGGGTAGATTTCAACACTCATCATGTTTTTTTAAAAAGCTNATCTTGGGCAACCTTAATAAACAACCAAAATTTGCTACATACACCATTCAAGAACTAGAAAAATAAAAACAGAACTGTGCAAAGCCTGCAGCCTTCAGGGTTTTTTTAGCCTAGAAAGCTTTTGTCTGTCCTACTAGCACATGGAATTAAATATTTGGGGTACAGGTTACAATGCAGTAATAGACCTTATTCCAATTTAAAAAATTGAAGAAATTTCCTTAGTTTGAAATATGTTATTGTCTCTGGGAAACAAAAACAAACAAACCCCCACATTAATAAACCAAAACACACAATGGAGATCCCACTGAGAGTGCCTCCAAGGGCAAGGGGGGAAACAGAACACCCCAGGTGCTCCAGGAGCACTGATTCAATACAAGGCACCCACTACATTCAGGAAAGTCCAAAATTTAATACCTAGTGTTCTGCAAAATGGAAATGTTCAGGGATAATTCTTCGGGGGGTAGATTTAAACACTCACCATGTTTTTTCAAATAAGCTCTAAAGTTCAGAAATATAATTTTATATTCTAAAAATCAACTATGGGAACTTAAGGCTAAATAGAATACTAATACATGACATTCATTAAAGAGATTTCAGAAGCTGAGTTTAAAGCAAACAATTTAAACCCTGGTTTTATTTCAAGGAAGTTAACGCTGTATCTCAGCAGACTTCTAGAAGACAATTAACATATGACAGCAAAACCTAAATCCTCTGCTACTTTCAGAGGAGCATTTCTGATACAATGAATACTTCTTTGCATTGTTTCCTTCACCCTAGGAAATCTCCTTATCATATATCCCAAAGCAACTTAACAGCTTTTTCCATTTGGATATCAACTTATGCTCTTATAAAACTGAGAAGGCTCAGCATCCCACTTTGTGGAATTAATTTTAGATTCAACCACAAACATACAGGATAGGGCTGTGGTGGAGGTGAATTATATTTTAGGTACACAGACAGCAATGCCTTGCATAGCCCAAATCTCTACAGATCACCTTGCCAAAACAAACAGACAAAAAAGTACAACTCAAATCTTGCTTGGAATAAAGACAAATGATTTGGTTATTATTCTTCCCACCAACCAAAGAGCTTTACATCTCAAGCAGAGGCTATAAGGATTTAAAATTTAAGCACAAGAAAGCATATTTTGTGCAGATTTGCTGAATGCATTTTTTTTCCTTGACTTTACCTCAGTGATTTTATAGGCAAAGTTCAGAAGTCAGCAGTAAAGCACATTTCATTATCTCACAGTCACAGAAGAGACACTGTGGAAAGCATGAAGGTTATTGAGAGAACCTGCATTCAAATGACATCATTCAACTATAGCTCAAATATTCTGCCTCACATGACAGCTACGCAACAGTCCCAGATGATGGCAAGCTCCACCTAACAAAGCTGTGGAAGGTTTCAGGAGTTAATCTGCAGAGCTGCAAGGGAGAGGATAAGAACTTAAGAGGGAATTCTGCTTCATCCCTCCCTAAATAGGAGGAACTGCTCCAGAACAGCAGCAGTTCTGCTGCATTTGCATTTCCCTGACAATTCTGTGTCTGTGGAACACACAGGAGTCGAGTCTTCCCTCCGTATCGGAGAAAACCAGTCTGGTTCAGCTGTCTCATCCAACCTTATCTGTGGAGATAAAGAATCCTAATCACTCACCCACTGTTCCCTTTCTTACACTGTGTCAATACCCATTTCCACTTGTTATTAGGTCTTCCCTCAAATCATTTCTCCATTTGTGTCCAAATTTGGCATGCATACATGCCTTCTCCACATTTAGGGATTCCAGCACACACATATTGAGCAATTATGATTTACACTAGTATTTAACAAATACATATTTCACCTACAACATGGGATATCCATCTCCCTTTTTTGGGAATGCAAAGCACAGTCTGCAAAAAAATTACAAAACTTCTTTGACAAATTGTTTCCAGGTACTAAGTACATAATATCCCCTTTCCTCTACAAAACACAGACACCCTTGGTTTTTAATAAAAATAGTTTGATGCTAAATTCATACAAGAGCTCACCTCAGCCAAATGAGACTTCTTCCACATGTGATGTGCTCTGTCCCAAATCTCCAGTATGAATAGCAACCAAGACATATTTATAGCTCATACTGACTTTTTGTTCAGCACAACCTTCAGCTCTACAGTAAGATACTGGGTGGGATTAATTCCAAATGTAAACTAATATTATTCCATCCATTTACAACAAGGATGAATGAGGTTTATTATTACTCAGCTACAGCCCGTTTTTTTCTGGGGCAAACTGCCAACAGGGTTTAAAACACAAATAAAAACACACTTTCAACCTAAAGGCAGCATTGACTGCACACAGGCTGCTCACTTGCCTGCAGGACTCTCTGGGGGCTGCCAGGGGCCACGGTGAGGATCTGTGCTTAGAAAAGCTCCTGCTCTCCAGCACCTCTGCTGTGTTTCACCCACACTTCCCTGCTCATGTGCTGTTTTCTTAAAGTTTTCCAGCACAGTCACATCAGTCCAATTGTTCTTTAAACTACCTCAGACCCTCTCTGCCTCCCAGTTTAGCCAGTGACTCTCGTGGAGGTGTCTGAGCCAGCAGGAAGGTTGTCCTGTGCATTCAACAGGTCTGGGTGCTCTCTACTGTCAGCTCACTGACTTCAATAAACTTCTTCCCATGTAGTGAACAGGATTAGCAGAATTAAAGCAAACTTGCATTTATTCGAATTTGGATTTCCCTTTCCAGGCTTAGAGGAGAGAATAAATACTGCATAAGCAAGGTTTTTCTTTTTTCCTTTTTTAGCTGGAAATACTATTAGAGTAGCAATGGCTCATTTGAACTCCTCCTAATAAAGTGGTCTTTATCCAATTATATCAGCCTATCCAGCCATAGGCATTTATCCTCCTAAACACAGGCCAGCAGCCACACAAGGTACTTCAGCCCCGAGGCTACACTAATGGTTTGCTGAAAGCCATTAATGACAGCCTACAAGGTTCCCCTATAGTTTAAGCTCATTTGTTTTCTACGTGCCAGGGGCTGAATTTGACCTTACCAAAAAGGCTTTATGAGCACTGTGAACCTTCCATGCCACAATTTAATTTAATGAATATGCTAGTTTGAATGCAAGTCTGTAATTTGAGGTTTAAATCCTTCAGAACTAAAGTCATAACGGCATTTTTTAGTCTGGACCAAATTCACTTAACTTAGTTATACATCACTGAGGTCTGGGATGTAGCAGCAGCGTGGATAAACTGTAACAGCACTCCCGGAACAGAGGACACACACAACGTGGCTTTTCCAGGAGTTTTGGGGTTCTTTCCCACCAACAGATTCAGGAACATGGCCATCACCACAGTTCTCAGCCATATCTTTGAGGGTGTGCATAAGCTTTGATCCTATATCTTTTAATAAGAAAAGTATATACAACTGCTCAGTAAAAAAATGGGGGAAAAAAGATAAAAGAGCTGTTTCAAATCCAACATACACACATGTTTGGAAGCATTCATCCCTAACTACTTCCGTAATTATCCACCTGGATATGCTGTAATTATCCCTGCGGTTTTTGGTGTTTAAAAGGACAGTACTACACCATGTATCATCCACCGTTCTTTCTTACATATTTGTTGTCTCAAAAGGCTGGAAAAAATGTATTTTGAAAACTGAAAGTTTGAAAGTTTAGTCAAATTATTTTGTCAATCTTAAGCTCTTTAAAAAGAAGGAACAAGATGAACAATCCATGAGATCAGGATTTCCTTTGACCTCTATCACATTGTGTCACAGAAAAAAAAAGAATTTGTTCTATTTTTAATATATTACTTCCATAACTTACTGAGATGGCACTGGGTAAAAAAGCCAACACCCTGCAATGCCTGCTGTACCATTTATGGGACAGGCCTCAGGGGATGCGGACCTTGATCCATTTGAAGCACACGTATCCCAATGGCTATCAGACACCTCACCCACCTGCTCTGCCAGGCCCCAGCTCCGACGTGGCCGTGCAGACGTGTACGGAGCCTCCCACTCGGGCAGGGCTGCGGGACCGGCCCGGCAGGGCAGCACCGCCCGGGCACCGGGAATCCTGCCGGGCCGCCGTGCTGCCCCTCGGCCCCGGCACTGCCGGCAACCCGCGCTCCCGGCACAACCGGAGCGGCCTCCGGACCACCGAGGGTGGATGTAAAACCCCAATGGTGTCCCCAGGGTGGATGTAAAACCCCAATGGTGTCCCCAGGGTGGATGCCGGCGCAGGCACCACCAGCACAGTGTGGCCCTGCGGGGCTGAGGGAAAAGGCAGGAGAAGGGGAAAGGCCAGGAGGCCTGACAGGGCTGGAAGGGGAACGGAGGGGCTGGAGCGGGCGCTGCCCCACTAAAGGGAAGATGTGGGTCGGTTATTTTTATTTATCGCCTCGAAGGAGCGAGGAATGGATGGAGACTCTACAGGAGACCAGACCGAAAAGCAGACAGTGGTCCCGCCACCCCCGTCTGTGTAACACGACCCACAGACGACCGCCCCAAATAGGGTCCGGGGCCCACAGGGGGATCCTACAACTCCCAGGGCCCCCGCGGCCGGGGTCGCGCACCCCCTGCACCTCACCTCCACGATACGAGCGCACTGCGTCCCCTTGCCCGCCCCGGGCCCGCCGAGGACGAAGACGACGACGGGCTTCATGAGGAGAAGGAGGCGGCGGCGTTGCAGCAGCAGGACAGCGGCGGCGGGGCGGCGGCCGTGGGGCGGCCGATAGGGAGTGCGGGCGGAGAGCGGCGGGGCCGAGGCCGGGGCTGTGACCGGGGCTGTGACTGAGGCACCGCTGCCGCCGCGCTGTCCCCGCGGAGGGAAAGTGCTTCCGGGTCCGGGCGGGGCGGGGCGGGCACGTGGGCGCGGGGCTGGCGGCGGCGGCTCTGCGGGGACTCACGGTCCCAGGCTGACTGGGGAAGGCAGAGGCCGGCGCGGCGCTCCAGCGGGACCGGGCGTGTCAGTTCATTGTTGGCCCCGCCACAGCCCTTTCCGGCATGGCATGGCATGGCATGGTCCGGCCCGGCAGCAGCGGCAGCGCCCCCGCTGCCATGGCAACGCCGCCGCATCGCCGCACTGCGCCTGCGCACTCCCCGCCCCCTGGCATTTTTAAACCCCCTGCGCGCGCGCTGGCGGTTGGTTTCCCCGGGGCGCGCCCTGATTGGTCGAGCCAACCGTTCCCCGCCGCGTGCCGATTGGGCTGCGTCAGGCAGAGGGGGCGGGTCCAACTCTCTGATTGGCCAGCGGGGACAGAGGGACGGCCGGGGCCGCAGAAGGCGCCGGGGCGAGGGGGACGCGGCGGGAGTGGCCGAGTCGGGGTTGGAGCTGCGGTTGTCGCTACCACCGGGGCCGCTCCGCTCTCACGGCCGCTGCCCGGCCGAGCTGGGGGCTGCAGTGGGCGGGTTCCACGCTGGGGAGAGGGAGAAGAGCAGCGGGCAGAGCTGCGGCCCTGCCCGGCCCCCCGTTCGGCCCGGCCCGGATCTGAGGTACCGCATCGTCCTGGCCCCGCCGCGCACACCGCGCCCGCTGCCCCTCTGCCAGTGCGGCTCGGGGTATACAGAGCTGAGGGAGGGTGGGCTTCTGCTTCGTGCTTGTCAAGTTGAAACAGTGGTGCCTTATAAAATTGTCCTCTTCTACAAATTTAAGTTTAAGGCTTGTTTGGTATTTGGTTTTTAAGGGGAGTTAATTAACTGCTGCTGGAAGCATCGTGGCTGAGTTCCTTGGAGAGCTGCCTTTAAAGTACTTTCCTGGCAAGTTTAAATGCAGAGGAAGCACCTTTGCTTGGCAAAGTTTCATGCTTGAGATAACTACAAAGAGACTTCTTGCTTATTTGTTAAAAGGTATTGAGGTATTTGCCAAATTATATGGGCTGTCAGTTGTTTTGTATGTTGCTTTGTTTAGGCACCTCAAGAAAATCTAATCCTGATAGTGTAAATAAGTTAATGTGATTACATACTGATTTCTTCAGGGCTCTTTGAAGTCTACTATTTGAGTTCAGCCAAGGCCTTATTTCAGAAATCTTCAAAGTTTAAGTGGTGTGAATGCTCACTTGAAATACAGAGACTAAAACAGGGCTTTGGGAAGCTGATCTAATGTTAAATATGCTAAATCAGTTTTTTTGTGCCATGGGAGTTTCTGATTAGTGGTAACACTTTTTCTCCCTAAATTATATCTAAGTAGTTTTCCTTAAGCTTTATCTGCAAGCTTGTATTTTGGCCTACACATCTTCCAAGGTTCCACAAAGAAGCTGTCAGGTGGACAGTAAAGGTTTTGTGTTGACTGTAACTCTGACAACTTCGTAGGACAAAGTTTCTGCTTTGTTGGCCTGGACTTGAAACAAAAAAAGTCCAAACAGTTTATATACTCTATTTCTTGATTTTCTTAGTGTGTCATGCCTTTGTTCCTTCTTTTAAACATTGTAAGATAATGATGTACCTTAATCCATTTTTTTCATCTCTGATCTTCCCAGATTGGTTCCCAAAAGGATGGTCCCTTTCAGTTTCCCTCTGTCCAAGTGTGCACTTTGGGACCCAGTCCCCATGGGCGATGTCATTGGCACACACATCACCTATTACAGGTATTGATTCCTTTTTTGGGCAAACTGAAGGTTAAAATAAATCATGGAGTGTGTGATGCAAAGCCTCATTTTGTCTTTTGAGTCTGTTCTATGGCAAGACCCAAAGGAAAAGGAAGCCATGTGTTTGTTATAAGCATATAGGGATTTTCACTGGAAAGATTTTAGTTTCCTTCGTGTAACACAGTCTAGTGGCTTGAAGGTGCATCAATTTAAAGTAACTTAAAATTTCTTTCCATTTTCTTCCCATATGAGTAAGTGATACTTCTTTTAAAAAAGCATTTAGAAGAATTTTTGACTTAAACTTGCTTATTATCTCTCTTTAGAAACCCCAAAATATGTCTGGTGGAGAAAACCTTGCGGCTTGCCTATCGCCATGCTAAGCAGAATGAAAAGAAATCATTTTCCTGTTTTTTGCTTGGCACCCTGACAGCAGATGAAGGTAATTCTAAACATGATGTAAACAGGCAGTGTTGGTTGGTTGATTAAGCTGTAATTAAGCTGAGTTGTTGCTCTTGGATTCTAACTTGATTTCTTTATTTTGAAGATGGGGAAGGCATAACTCTGACAGTAGATCGCTTTGATCCTGGCCGAGAAGTTGCTGGTGGATCAGGCAAAATTCCAACTGCATCCCTTCCTGGAGACTTCTTGATTCCATGTACAGTTAATGCCTGGGGACCTTCTTCAGATAATATAATAGTGCACAATGTTGAAGATATCAGCTTGGCTTTCAAGGTAGGCGGCTTTTAGCAGCTTTTGGCTCTCTCAAACAGTGAACTGTCTGCCAGGCAGGACACTGGGCTATGCACAGAGCTTGATTTCCAGCACAGCAAGGTTAGGGCTGAACCAAGACCATGTAGTTAATTGTGTGAAATGAGCTGCTTGAGTGTCATTGAAAAGTGTATTGGAAACTAGTAAAGTCAGTTAATCCTCACAGGTGTTTAAGGATCACACAGTCTTTAATCTTGGATGAAAATCTTGCTGACTGACCAAAGTTTTTCAGCTGGGCTAACCACCAAAACCAGCAAAGCAACAGCAATTGCAGCAAACTCACTTAAACAAGAGAAAATAGGTTTTTTGTCTTTTTTCCCCTCAAGACTCGTTAATCAGTTGCAGTACTGGGCAGTTGTTGCTGAAGTGTTGCTAGGCAAGTGACCCGCCCAAAACGTGTGGAGCCCTGTGTAGGTTAGCAGCCATAGCTGAAATGTGTGCTCTGCTGTAATCTATTAAATACACTTTCCATTCCTGTAGACTTTTCTCTGTTGTTATTGTAGTGTGTATTTTATAATACATATTAAGCCTGCTTCACATCTGAACTTTCTCATGATGATACATCCAGATATTAAATTACGTATTTCTTGAATGCAAGTAAGAAAACTTTGGCAAATCAGCTTGAGCCTTTTAGTTGTCTGTATTATATTAATTTTTATATAATTAAGTAACCCCAGGCTTTCTAATCCATCATAAAACAATGCTAAGGTGTGCATAGCTAATTTTCAACTGTATTCTGCATTATTCATTATATTCACTAGAGCAGTGAGCTTTGGAGACCTGGGCTAATGACTTTTTGTACAGTACCTACTGCAATAATAGCTGTGAATAATGATTTGAATTCCTAGTGTAATGCATCTTGAATCATGGTAATCATAGAAAATAATTTAGCGTATTTAACTTTTTTTTTTCCTTACTTCTAGGGTCTGCAGCAGAGTCTGTGCAGTAAAGAATCTCTGGATCTTTCTAAACTGCTCACTGTTAGAGCTCACATTTTTTTCACAGAAAACCTGGATAATCTACACTTTCATTTTTACTGGGCTTCTCTTACTCTGGCCAATATTTTGGAATACACACCTGTGAAGTCTGTCCCAATTATTCCAACAGCCCTAGCAAGAAATTTGACCAGTCCTATGAATATTGCACAAGTTCAAGGAACTTACAAATGTGGGTGAGTAAAGGGTGGTGCTAAAGCTGTCAAAGTTGCCTGTCAGTTTCTTGCCTTTCCTAAAGGAGGTGGGTAGGAGAGATCTCAACTGTACTTTGCTTTTTAGTAAAATAACTGGCATAAACATGGCATGTGTTCTGGCCTTGGAAATGTAATAAAATTATGAACAAGAAACAGGAAATGGGGTGGAGCAAAAACATTAACTGGTTGAGTAGAAATTCTTGCTTTTGGCTTCAGTGAAAGTGGCAGAACACACCTCTAGTTAACATAATAAATGTAAATAGCTTCCAGCTTTTTTAACACCATAGATGCTTGCCCTACAATGAAAAGCAGATGAATGCAAACCAAAGCTTTCTTTTTGTGTTTCTGAGATGGTATTGAGAAGTCATCATTCTGACTGGTAACTAATTTAATAGGATGAACTAGGGATAGATCAGGGAAATAATTTGAAATAACTGAATGTCATTTTATTTGGACAGGGACTTTATGAACACCTCTCTGCAAATTATTCTTCAAATTTAACATGACTTGTACTTGGGGATTTGTTATGAACACTAATTCTAGTATTAACTAAAGTGCTACAAATAGTACTATGTAAATTTTGTCCTTGATAACTCTTTGATACGCAGGGAATTGCTGAAAAGCTAGGGAGCTGCTGTTAAGTGTGTGGAGTAAGAGCAGTTTTGATCTCTAATTTTTTTCCCTAAATTTCTTTTCTTACTGTATTTTCTAAACTTGTACTTGTGTCTCCAGATTTTTTTTCTAAAAAAATACTTCCAAAATACTAAAACAACCCAACTTTTGCTTTCTTTCAGCTACCTTACTATGGACCAAACAAGGAAATTGCTTTTACTGCTTGAGTCTGATCCCAAGGCTTATGCTCTGCCATTAGTTGGAGTGTAAGTGTTCAGATTAGTACACACATTGATTTGAGATGTATCTGAGGGATTACATAACAAAAATTTGGTACCAGAGCTCTCTCTAATTAGATTTTTTTTCTTATTTCTAGTTGGCTGAGTGGAGTTACTCATATCTATAGTCCTCAAGTCTGGGCCTGTTGCTTGCGATATTTGTTCAGTTCTTCAATTCAAGAAAGGCAAGTCACTTTTGTAGGTAAAACATAGAAGTGCCTAAAAAAGTATTCCACAGAAATGCATGACAGCATGGGCTCTGCTTAAAGATATTTGAGGAAATTCTGTGATTTATATGTTGTACAGAGGTAAGGCTGTCTGGTTTAGATATTCTTTTTGGCTTTGGCTTCTGCACAAAAATTTTCTGTGACTGAAATGTTGGAAAGCTGAGCTGATATCCCAAAGTCAGAAGAGGGTGAACATTAATATCCTTTAGGTCACTGCATTTTAGTTTAAATAAGAAGCCACAAGCAGGAAACAGTAGTTTAAACAGTGGTAGGGTTTTGTTTTTGAGCTTTTCTTAGGGGTATTTTCCTTGAGATAAGTTGTCTTCCTGGTTGTGTCTGACCAACATATTGAAATATATTGATTTGCAGCCTATGCTGTCCTGTTAGACTTCCTGTTAAATGTTCAAAATTTTTTAAGAGTTTTTGCAGTCTGGGGTATTTTTTAATTGTGATGTTGGAGGATAATCATTGCTCATTGTCTAGACTTTCTCACTTGTAACATTTGCTGAGTTCTATTTGTATGGAGCTGGGAGAGAGTTCAGGTGTTTATAGTTTGAAACTGCACCTCAGGTAAATAAGACTCTAGAATATGCTGGATGCATAAGCACTTCTTCTGATTGCCCACATTTGTTTTTAAATTGTGAAATGAAACCACGTTTGGTGAACAGATGTGTCTGCAATTACAAAATAGACTTCTTTCCCTTAACAACTGAAATATGTCCAAACACAGATAAGGGACCAATTAGATTATTAGATAGGCAAGTTGGATGCTTGACTCTCATTAACTTTCACTGATGCCATCATGGAAGTGGATTAGGGAGATGTGATGAACCATGCAAACAGCATTAACCTCTGCAGGCTAACTGCTTAATCTGTGCATCATACATTTTTAACTCTTTAAGTTGTAAGTAAACTTTGAAGTTGTGTGAGTGTGTTTTTCAAGCATCCTGTTTCTACTACTTTTTCTACTGCATATATNATTTTAAGAGTTTTTGCAGTCTGGGGTATTTTTAAATTGTGATGTTGGAGGATAATCATTGCTCATTGTCTAGACTTTCTCACTTGTAACATTTGCTGAGTTCTATTTGTATGGAGCTGGGAGAGAGTTCAGGTGTTTATAGTTTGAAACTGCACCTCAGGTAAATAAGACTCTAGAATATGCTGGATGCATAAGCACTTCTTCTGATTGCCCACATTTGTTTTTAAATTGTGAAATGCAACCACATTTGGTGAACAGATGTGTCTGCAATTACAAAATAGACTTCTTTCCCTTAACAACTGAAATATGTCCAAACACAGATAAGGGACCAATTAGATTATTAGATAGGCAAGTTGGATGCTTGACTCTCATTAACTTTCACTGATGCCATCATGGAAGTGGATTAGGGAGATGTGATGAACCATGCAAACAGCATTAACCTCTGCAGGCTAACTGCTTAATCTGTGCATCATACATTTTTAACTCTTTAAGTTGTAAGTAAACTTTGAAGTTGCTTACAGTGCTTTTCAAGCATCCTGTTTCTACTGCTTTTTCTACTGCATATATTTAATGAAAAAGCAAACAAATAAAAAAAAGCCATTAACAAGCATGTTACAAGTACTATAAAAAGAAAAACTGTTCTGAAATTAGTAGTACCTTTTATTGGAAACACACATTGTTGTCATTATCTTTGAACTTGTGTTAAATGCTGATTGTTGTTACTCACTATTCTCAACTTATAGAAAAAAAACCCTTCAATAAATTTTCCAAAAAAATATCTTTTTGCTAATTAATGTTTTTTGAATATTTAGAGGTAACTGAGCCATTAAGTGTCTTTATAATGCATCTTAACTGAAAACTAAAAAGAAAATAAAACACAATATCATTCTTACAGATGTTTTCTTCTGTTATGTTTGAACTCTTCCAGGAATTCATTTAAAGTACTAAGTGGTAGTAAAGATTTTAAATACAAAGGATTTTTCCTATTTCTCTGCTTTTCTTTGTTTCTTGCATGTGGCTACAGTCATAAATCCCTCTGCAGTATCTATAGCTGAGCACCTCTCAAAATGCTATGATTCACCAGTTTGCTAAACTGTGTGAAAATTTGTTTCACTGTATTGAAAATCTAAGGGCCTTCTTTGTGTTTAAGTTACTTAAAGATGTGTTTTTCTTCTATTTTAGGGTTTTTTCAGAATCCAGGAGTTTTCTTGTTGTGCTTTATTCATTGACACACAAGGAACCAGAGTTTTACGAGTGTGTTCCATGCAGTGGGCAGACTGAGCTGGGGTTTCAGATCCTAACTTGCCATGAAACAGTTCATCTGTTCAAAGTAAGTGTCTTGCTTTCCTCCTGCATCGTGGTACTTCAAAATTTGCCTTAAAAGAGTCATTAGGATGTGACCCAACTGGATCTGCAGTGTTTGAAAATGATGTAGCTCTATAAAGCTGCTTTTTCCTAGAGACCACTAAATTCAGTTTGTCCCTCAAATTGAGAAATTACTTCCAAAGTCAGCACTGCTCACTTTTCTAATAGCATTAAGCATCTGTCTTTTAAGTATATCATGCTGTGTTGGCCTTTCTTAGTGTTCCTTCCTACTAGTGACCTTCTGGCCTTGTGAGCAGAGACTCAGACTTCCTGCAGCATTTGTTACTCTGGTGTGCTGTGTTCATCTTGGCCACATCTAACAGCTGCTCTGGGTGATGCTTGCTGGAGAGCAAAGCTGAGTGTTGTGCTTTGCTTGAAATGGAATGCAAAAAGGAATTCAGAGGTTACTAATTTTGTCAGTTTTATTCATGGAAAACTTTAGCTCTGTGCTGAGTAACTCTCTAAAAGAATTTGATGATAGAAGTCTGGGAGATGGCTAGTAAAGTTTGAGGAAGTTCTAGGAAATCTCAGTTCCTTATGTGTTTTCCAAGGCTTGTGCAGAACCTGAAGCTGAGCTGTTAATTTCTCACCAAGTGCTGCTATGCTCTGTCAGAAGCAATGAGAGTAACGTGTGTGCTGTGCTGTGTACTCAGCTCTCTTCCCAACTGAATTTCCTTGCCTGGGCTGCCTTCTCCCTTTAGCCTAGGGCCGGCTCAGCTTTCTAAGATGACACATCTCTCCACAGAAGCTCACTTCTGTTGTCTCCAGGAGTTGCCCAGCTGTGGTGTGTGAGGCAGTACAGGAACGTTTGCTGTTTCCTGTAGTGGTGGCAGCCCTGGAGGAGTATCTGAGCAGTTACAGTGAGGAAGCATCTGCTCATGGCTATAATTAGCCCAACTACTTTACAGGGGAACAGTGTTAAACAGGAAGGGAAGTTGCCTGCTTCCTTATAGTGCTGAAAAATTTGAAAGTAGGGGACAAGCAGCAAGTAATCGTATAAATGTCTTTAAAGCTGTTTCTCTGGGAGTAGTACCTCAGTGGTTGAAAGTTCGAAGGTTTCATGCCTCACAAATATGGAACATCTCATTCCAGAATGTTGAACCATCAGACAAGAGCCCTATCCAGTTTGAGTTGAGTGCAGAAAACCAAAATGCAGAAACTGAGTTCTTCAGCAGAATTTGCAAGAAACTTCCAATCAAAAGGTAAATCTCTGCAATGCCATTTATGTGCAAAAATTAAATATTTATTGGATGAGGGGTTTGATCTGATCTGTGCTATGTGTCAGTTGAGCTGTGCATACATTCTATTGCATTAAAATCTGTGTATGTGCTTTTATTTATTCCTAGAGTTAATATTTTTCAAGTAAGATGGTCAAGCTGTCTGTATTCCATAAAAACCTACTTGGTGCTGGTGGTTTTAATTTGTACAGTGGATGTTTCTAAAAAGGCTTCCTCACTGATGAGGCTTAGTTCACTCTATTAAGCTTTAAGTGAGCTCTGTCCTTTGAAGCCAATCTCTAATTGAAATCTACTTAAGTAAAAAAAAATTTCTTTTTTTCCTTCCCACTTTTCAGAGCTCCAAGACCTGGATAGTTTGAAACTTAGTGATTTTTTTTAAGAACCTGGCCTATCCATCAAATTTTTATCTGTGACTAGAAGGTGGCCTTTATTTTCCTTCAAACAATAATATAATCTTTACTGTAGCATCTCCGATCTTTTTACTATATATCAGTGCTTTGTTGCTAGAATGTCACTTAAAAGCTGTGTTTGTGTAATGCTGTGGGGAGGGAGGGTTTGCATCTTCTTGCCCAAAAGCAGCTTTTCTGTTTTGATTGTTTGATCTTAGAAGTGTTGGTTTAACTCCCCAGCTAACCAGGGAGGAGTTGGATGACACCTGCTTCTTAGAAAAATGATACACTGTAAATGGCACATTGAAAAATGTGCAATTTCATGTTACTGCTGCCGATTCTAACAAGCAAACATTTTTACTTTGCTTTATTTTGGTTTCAGTCCTCCCCAAGGCTCTTCACCCAGCAAGTTGTCAGCGAGTGATCACGACTCTGGTGTGGAAGATGAGGATTTATCCCCCAGACCAATTCCAAGTCCTCACCCAGTGAGTCAACAGGTAACTAAATAAAGAGTTGCTCTGGGTATCTCAGATGTGACACTTAGAGCAGCAAAACTCATTGTAAGGGAACTGTAGAGTGTAAAGCTTCTCTCTCTCAAAGTGCTAGCAAGGGAAACCAGAACTGAAGAAATTAACCATGGGTCCCACTCCTGTAGTTAATCTGCCATTTTTCCAAGATTTTGGACACTTTAAATTCCTGTACATGCTGTGATTTGGAAACAGACAGAGTAGTTTCTGTTTTAGGAATCTCACTGTTGTTGAATGGAAGAGCTGTAGTGTCTAAGATAGAGACAGCTAGCTCTTGTGGTTTATTTCATTTACCCAAAAGATCTGCTCTGTCCTTTTTTCACTGAAATGTGTACAAATACAATAAATACCAGCCCTTGAACAGCACAGGTCTAGAAGGATGTGATAATTGTGTATAAAATATGTTCTGTTGCAGCTATCTCCTGGATCTAAGAATAGTAAGAAGGGACACAGAGTCCACCTCTAGAAGGCAAATATCCGTATTCTGAAATGTACTCCCAAATGACATGGAGCATTAATTTGGCAGACAGGGCTGTTACTGTATAAAAGCAATTTTCTTTTAAGAATGACCCTAGAGATCTTGCTGCTTTTTCTGGATTCTCAAGTCTTTAAGGAACTTGTTTAACATGTGATTGGTTTGGAAGGTGATAATTATCATAGATTGATTTTAAATGAAAACATTTTCTTTGAAACTCTGCATTCAAAGAGCAGACAATATTTTTAAATTATCATATATGTGTGTAATTGTACTTCCAGGTTACCAGAATTTTTCCTTCAGTGCCAGAGCTGTCACTTATTTTGGATGGGAGTTTCATAGAATCAGGACAGTCATCTAAGCCTGTGGGGACTTCAGGTGCTAAAAGTTTGCCCACAGTGCCAAATCAGCCTATGAAAAAGAAATGTTGCATGAGACCTACATGTCACCCCAGCCAGGCAGGCTGTGAAGACAGGCAGAACTTTCCTGCTAATATGGGAGATCCCTCTTTGAGACGATTACCAAATCCTATAAACCAGAAAATTCCAGCTTCAATGCCTTGCAGAGGAAATCAAGCTCTACTACAGCAGCAGGTGCAGTGTAAGAAGGCTTCCCCCCAATCAAGAAAAAGTTCAGGATCATCCTCTCCTTCAACTCCTTGTAGTGGGCCTTCCCCAGATGCATCTGTGCACCACCCCAGAAAGCCATTGGAAAAACTTGTATTAAATCCTGAGAGTGTCACACCACCGGGAGAGCCTCTGCCTAGGAGAGCATCAGGGTCTGGTTCCAAGCAGCTTCCTGCTGCCACACAGCCAGTCCTCCACAACTCTGCTTTGTCACCACAGAGCTGCAGACAGCCACCAGACCTGCAGGTGCCAGTTCAAGTGCCACTTTCCTGTCCAGCATGCAGCTGTCAGTGTGCTGCTTCTCTCCAGTACAATCCCATAAACCCATGGCAAGGAGTTGGGAAAATGAGCCCCGGTCATGGAGCAGAAATCCAACCAGAGATGGCTCAGCAAAATCCTTGTGCAGTGTTCCATCAAAATATCATTTGCCCAAACGTTTGCTGCAATCCAGGATATGCCACGAGCAGCCCCATAAACGTGAGGTATCCTGGGAAAGCAGGGAGCTGCTCTCATGACAATGGCTTATCAGCTGGAATGAGGACGGGATTGAGTGGGAGCCCCTCGAGTGTGCAGTGCTGTGCAGCCCTCTCCCCATGCCTGCGCACGCCTGCTCCTGCAGCTCCATCAGATAATGGCATGATGGGATTATCTCCAGATGCATTCCAGCTCCTCACCCAGCAGGACAGACAACTCAAATTACTGCAAGCTCAGGTCTGTGGAAATGTCAGCTTTCTCCTCTGCCCTCTCAGTGATTATGCTTTGATAGTTCCCCTGCTAAAGGAATTAAATTAACTGTTGTCTATCTGTGTTGGAACAAGGGAGCCTGTCATACCAGCTGCAGTTTGGGCATGGAGAGGGGACTTAATTAGCCTTACCAACTGATGTCCCTTTAAAAATCATTTTACTTATATCTTATTAAATTTTGTGTTTATTTCTGTGATATTTCCATAACATGAACGTTTATTTTTAGTAGACTGTTTGTAGTGCAAACGGATACACTTTCTGTATAAATGCTTTTCTACTTACATGCTTGTCCTTGTAAAAAAAAAAGTGTTGCATAGGCTGTAGGCTTTGGAATTATTGTAAATAATGAAGCACAGAATGTTCTCATTCTGTTGCTTTTTCCACCTTCAAGCCTGCAGCTCCCTGAGCTGTTGCTTTGAAAACTTAAATTGTCTGCATGGATTCCTGGTTCACCAGGTCTTTTCTGTGCTGGAAAACTGGACTTTGGGGGTCTTGCTGTGCTTTGTTGCCTCACCAAGTTCAGTTTCTGCAAAATACCAGTCCCTTGATGAACCTTCTGGCCCTGTATTTTGCAGGGTATGATTTGGGGCTGAAGAGACAGAGTTTAAATTTTGCTGCTGTTGATGAGTAATACAAACAGGAAAGTTTGCAGTACTTGAACTAGAAAATGACAGCTGGAATTTGTTTTTGGTATAGTTCCTGTTTGTAAAGTCAAGCTCTCAAAGCGTGGGTTGTGCATGAGGGAAACCCCTCCTTACTGCAGCCTTCACTGTTACTCTGTTTCTCCCTGGAGCTGCAAGCTAATCGTTGAACAGGGTGGATGAAAATCCTAGAGAGAAGATTGCCTGGCAACCCTTAATTTTATCATTTAATTGCTTAGCTTTGTAATTAATACAAAGTTGGTGTAGGGACAGTTGGCATATAAATGCTTGGCTGGTAAGTCGGTTAATAGGCTTTGTATGTGAATGAAAAGGAGGGAATACTTCCAGCAAGTGTGGTGCAAACAGGCTTTACCCAAGTTGTCTTGGTGCTGCCTCTGCCAATGTGCTTAAAGATCTTCTTTGCTAGCTCTGCCAACATCAAAATTGGTGTTTTGATTTATGCTGTGTGCACTGCTGACAGCTGGAAGGTGTTCAGGCTCCTGTGGCAGCGCAGCCTGTTTGAATCCAGATCTTAGCAGAACCCAATTAATTCACTTTTGCCTGTCACAGCTGATATTTTGTTGTGCAGATGCTAACTCTGTGATGGCTGTTACAGATCCAGCGCTTGCTGGAGGCTCAGGCTCGCCAGGAGGGTTCCTCGGAGGCAGCAGGGAAGGGAGAGAAGGCAGGGGAGCTGGTCTCCATGGAAACCCAGACCTCGCCACCACCGCGCCCCAGGAGGAGCGTGAGCGTTGCTGTGAGCACAGGTAACGCTTCATTCATTAACACACACTGGCACTGCTTCCTTCTGGACGTTTCTGTGCTTTGTTGGGCCATGGAGGAAATGCTTTTGCAGAAAGAAGTTGTGCAAATATGTGCCTAGATCCAAAAAACACCTAAGTTGTTGAGGTGTTGTTTGCAAGTTTAGGCTGGAGTTACTTTTGTCTTTGATTGCCATCACTGAAAGACTTATTTTTCCAATAGAAAGGTGTTCTAGTTGAAATGGTGTCTTGTTGAGATGTGACTCCACACCTTTTTTTATTTAATACACTGTTTTGTAAAGTAATTGTTTCTATGCCAATATATATTATTGATGTTGTTTGTAAATCATGCATGAAGAGGAGGTTGTGTTTGCTTTAGTTTGGGAGAGTTATGCAGCTGTGTCTGTACAGCTGCATATTAACATATTGGCTTCTGCTAAATCCATGGAAATGTTGTGCTTAGTCTGGAGGAAACTTTGAAACAGCCTCAAGGTCAATGCATTAAAGTTATTTAATGCAACCATTTATTTTCATCAAGTATACTTTGGAAGAAACTAGGACTTGAATGATGTTTTGGCAGCTTTTAGCTGATTTAAACTGTAAATCACTTTTTAAATACTGAAAGAAACGTGAATGGGAGAAAGTTATTCCTCTAGCTATAGAAAGCCAAAGAGTCTCAAAAAAAGTAATGACTCTTCCTAAATAGTCAAACCTCTAATTTTGTCCTAGGTGCTAGTTTATTTTGGAATACAGCCTCAGAAAAACAAGGCAACTCCACACCACGAGGGAAGAAAGAAGATGGAGAGATTTCTAAGGAGGACATAAACATTTCAATTAATGCTGAACAAGATGCAAGTAATACAAGTATTGCTTCATCCTTAAGGGTGGTTGACATGCCCAGCTTTGTAGAGAGTATTCACCTTGTGGAAGAAGGAGCTAGTCAGAACACTCCCCAGTAAGTAACAGAAACACCCTGTGCTCACATAATGTGCTGATCTGCCTTATGTAAGTTATTACTTCTGTAATAATTTTTTCCTTCAGGAGTTATAAATAGTCTGACCTCAGCTGTTGTGTTCTCTCCCTTCTTTATTTTTTAATTATGCTTGGAATTGTACAGCTCACCAAAAGACATCTGCCTTTAGAGTCTGCATTTATCAGTCATGCAGGTTTAGCTACCTGTCAGCAGCAGCTGATGGCAAAAGCCTTTAACTTACAAAAGCATGCACTGTGCTGGCAGCATTCTTTTTCTTACCTTAAATCCTGGAAAAGGGGATGCTGCTATACTCAGTTGTTTTCCTACAGTGGCTTTTCCTTGCCAGCATTCAAGACCTTTCCAGTTCTGAGGGGCTTGGGATGAGGTGTTTATGATTATGTGGCTGTTCCCTGAATTTCTCTTTATTTTATGCCTGATTACTTTGTGAGTGGTGCATGCAGATACTGACTTCACTGCTGTTAATTATTTTTGAGCTCAGTTGCTTTATAGTGCAGTGACTAATCTCAGACTAATTTGGGAAGTGGTTTTTAAAATATTTTTAATTATCTATATGCGTGCTATTTCTATGTAGGGATAGCTCAACAATTTATCACTTTAGTGATCTAATATTGCCGAAGTATAAAAAGCCAAAGGAGGGGGAATGCCCTTCCAGTTAAATTAGGCTCCTAAAATAGTCATTGGGAAAAATGATGGTAATGAAGCTATAACTTAACTATTCATAGTCCTTGATTAAAGTGCTGTCTGCAAACATATATTGCTATCAGAAATGTTATGGATTCAGATCAATCTTATGAACATTGTATTTTTGGACAATGCCATCTTAAGGTTCTCTTCAACTTGGATTCATAAACCAGTAAAATAGCTGTAAAGTATCTTATAGTGAGAATGTAGAGCATCACCCAGATTCCTTTGAGGAGGAGGAGGGGAACATTTTTGGGAATGATGAATAATTGCTAGTGTAACAGTAGCTGATAACCTACATTGACTATCTGGTATGTCACGTGGTTGAAATCTTATCACTTTCAACGCAGGCAATTGATCAGTTGAGTTCTGAAATTCCCTTATCTTACACTTGTCTCCTCAGGAGGAACAGGAAGGGGGAGGAGGTTGCTTGAGGATCTTCTTGGGATGATAGTAGTATTGATATGTCTGGTCTCCAAAGGCTTATGCAATGCACACACCAATGAGGGGGGTGCAGAGCATTGTGTTGTAACTCATTCAGTGTTTAGCCTTTGTAGCTCCTCTTTCACATCTCTTATTGAAAAATATTTCAGCTAGGTGTTTGTGATACTCAGTGTGCATGTGTGTACTTGTAACTGTCTTTGAGAAGCTTTAAAGTGCCACAGGAATCCCATGGGAAGTTATGTACTTTGGTAAAAGCAGCTTTTTTAATAAGTCATGTGTCAGTGCATTCAGAAGATATTTGCTCCTAAAGGCTTATAAGTGATCTGCTGAAAACAAAAATTCCAAATTGTTAATAACGTTCCTTTTATCTTGCTTAAGTCATAGTGTGTCACTGAGTTTTGACTAGTCCAGAGATGCCATTTCCACTTTCAAATCATCTTTTGGAAAACTAGTTGGGCTGTTGTAGTTGCACAGTTGGAAGTCTATTTCTTCGGTCTTCAAATGACTTTTGAAACTTTTGACTGCAGAAAATGAGCAAAGCCTTGACCAGCAGGCAAAACCAAAACCCCTTAGGATGGATTGTTCTCCTCCTCTGATGTTCATGAACAAATAAAGTACATATAGTGATAATGATGCTTATGCTGTTTCAAGGAAATATGTAGCTATCTTGGTGTTCTGTTCCAGAACTGGGAACNTGGGAGAAAGTTATTCCTCTAGCTATAGAAAGCCAAAGAGTCTCAAAAAAAGTAATGACTCTTCCTAAATAGTTAAACCTCTAATTTTGTCCTAGGTGCTAGTTTATTTTGGAATACAGCCTCAGAAAAACAAGGCAACTCCACACCACGAGGGAAGAAAGAAGATGGAGAGATTTCTAAGGAGGACATAAACATTTCAATTAATGCTGAACAAGATGCAAGTAATACAAGTATTGCTTCATCCTTAAGGGTGGTTGACATGCCCAGCTTTGTAGAGAGTATTCACCTTGTGGAAGAAGGAGCTAGTCAGAACACTCCCCAGTAAGTAACAGAAACACCCTGTGCTCACATAATGTGCTGATCTGCCTTATGTAAGTTATTACTTCTGTAATAATTTTTTCCTTCAGGAGTTATAAATAGTCTGACCTCAGCTGTTGTGTTCTCTCCCTTCTTTATTTTTTAATTATGCTTGGAATTGTACAGCTCACCAAAAGACATCTGCCTTTAGAGTCTGCATTTATCAGTCATGCAGGTTTAGCTACCTGTCAGCAGCAGCTGATGGCAGAAGCCTTTAACTTACAAAAGCATGCACTGTGCTGGCAGCATTCCTTTTCTTACCTTAAATCCTGGAAAAGGGGATGCTGCTATACTCAGTTGTTTTCCTACAGTGGCTTTTCCTTGCCAGCATTCAAGACCTTTCCAGTTCTGAGGGGCTTGGGATGAGGTGTTTATGATTATGTGGCTGTTCCCTGAATTTCTCTTTATTTTATGCCTGATTACTTTGTGAGTGGTGCATGCAGATACTGACTTCACTGCTGTTAATTATTTTTGAGCTCAGTTGCTTTATAGTGCAGTGACTAATCTCAGACTAATTTGGGAAGTGGTTTTTAAAATATTTTTAATTATCTATATGCGTGCTATTTCTATGTAGGGATAGCTCAACAATTTATCACTTTAGTGATCTAATATTGCCGAAGTATAAAAAGCCAAAGGAGGGGGAATGCCCTTCCAGTTAAATTAGGCTCCTAAAATAGTCATTGGGAAAAATGATGGTAATGAAGCTATAACTTAACTATTCATAGTCCTTGATTAAAGTGCTGTCTGCAAACATATATTGCTATCAGAAATGTTATGGATTCAGATCAATCTTATGAACATTGTATTTTTGGACAACTTGGATTCATAAACAGGTAAAATAGCTGTAAAGTATCTTATAGTGAGAATGTAGAGCATCACCCAGATTCCTTTGAGGAGGAGGAGGGGAACATTTTTGGGAATGATGAATAATTGCTAGTGTAACAGTAGCTGATAACCTACATTGACTATCTGGTATGTCACGTGGTTGAAATCTTATCACTTTCAACGCAGGCAATTGATCAGTTGAGTTCTGAAATTCCCTTATCTTACACTTGTCTCCTCAGGAGGAACAGGAAGGGGGAGGAGGTTGCTTGAGGATCTTCTTGGGATGATAGTAGTATTGATATGTCTGGTCTCCAAAGGCTTATGCAATGCACACACCAATGAGGGGGGTGCAGAGCATTGTGTTGTAACTCATTCAGTGTTTAGCCTTTGTAGCTCCTCTTTCACATCTCTTATTGAAAAATATTTCAGCTAGGTGTTTGTGATACTCAGTGTGCATGTGTGTACTTGTAACTGTCTTTGAGAAGCTTTTAAGTGCCACAGGAATCCCATGGGAAGTTATGTACTTTGGTAAAAGCAGCTTTTTTAATAAGTCATGTGTCAGTGCATTCAGAAGATATTTGCTCCTAAAGGCTTATAAGTGATCTGCTGAAAACAAAAATTCCAAATTGTTAATAACGTTCCTTTTATCTTGCTTAAGTCATAGTGTGTCACTGAGTTTTGACTAGTCCAGAGATGCCATTTCCACTTTCAAATCATCTTTTGGAAAACTAGTTGGGCTGTTGTAGTTGCACAGTTGGAAGTCTATTTCTTCGGTCTTCAAATGACTTTTGAAACTTTTGACTGCAGAAAATGAGCAAAGCCTTGACCAGCAGGCAAAACCAAAACCCCTTAGGATGGATTGTTCTCCTCCTCTGATGTTCATGAACAAATAAAGTACATATAGTGATAATGATGCTTATGCTGTTTCAAGGAAATATGTAGCTATCTTGGTGTTCTGTTCCAGAACTGGGAACGTTTCCCAGGCACTTGTTCGTGGCTCATCCTTGGAAGACAGTGCCAGTGTGTGTTTACAGCAAGAGCCATCGGAGGGAGCCAGGAGCCAGGTGGTGGTAACAAGCGAGCAGAGCTCGGAGCCACCCACCCCGCTGCTGCCTCAGCAGCCCTCAGAGGAGCTGAAGCTTTACCAGGACTTACTGGTAACTCATGCACGTTTTATATTCTGCACTGAATGCAACAGTCAGAGCAGCACCCTGCTGAACTTATGATGTGGTATTGGCAGGAATGAAAGCTGCCTGTGGTTTTCAGATTCGCATTGTGCTCTACAGAAAACTCTGAGTTTGTGGTTCTTCAATTTTTTAAAATGTTTAAGTGGTTATTTTGTACTTCTCTTTCATGCATATGTGGATTACTTTCTATTATCGAATAAATAATATGTTTTAATTCAAGGACCTCAGCTGATAACTTCCCAAATTAGTGGCCTTTAAAATAACACAGCATTTTACCTTCAAGTCCCTTAAAGGGCAGATATTTTCATCTTGAGGAATATCAGTATGTGATGTGTTTAAATTCAGAGCAGACTCTTTTAGAAAGCTTGAAGTGTAAGATGTTCCAGTGTTTGACTACACTGCTGTGAGTTTAAGTGATTGCATCTGAACTATATCTGAATTTGCCTTCTTTATTAGAATAAGCTATTAACCCATCAAGTTGTATTTGAAGTTGTGTAGTCAGGAATTTGGTATTTGACAGTCCTTGTATGTCATGTTTTTGCCATGTGCTCCTTTCTCTGTAGGGCCAAGTAAACCACCTCTTAAAGACCTCAGAAGAGCAAGATCACTTGCCTTTAAAATCAGGATTTGTTGTTGATGATGGTCCTACATATCAGGATATTGATGGTACAGCAGAAGTGGCTTCAGAGACTCACAGAGGAGAGGTGGACAAAGAGAGTGTCATTAGTGCCACACTCAAACAGCTGAGGAGCCTTGGAGTGACTGTGGACTCACCTGGCAGTATGAAGGAAAATACACACAAAGTGGACAATGCCAGGTAAAAAATGCTGGTGGTTTTGAGTAGTAATGTGCAGATCCAACTGAAAAACAAAGATGTGGCTCAATGAGTCAGGAGAAGACTGTTCACTGCCACTGGGATTTGGGTGCACCTTGATCTGCGTTTCCTGCAAAACTGAAATACTGGCTCATGCTATGGGCATTTCTGATAGGTTTAAGAGCTCTGCTAGAAACACTCAGAATATTTAAATAGAACACAATCCTCTTGCTGTTAGAGCATCTGGTGATTCTTAAAGCATTGTGCATGTAATTCCCTAGAACAGCAAGGAAGCTGTGGGCAATTCTTTGGTCTGTCTCCAAGTATTCCAGAGCAACTCTGGACCTGGGAGACTGAACATTAAGCAGCTGTGTATTTTGTCATTGCTTCTTAGCCTTTGTCTTGCTCTTTACCTGTGTATGTGAAATTGTCGCATCAAAACTGGTTCTGTCCTAATTGCTTGTTATTGTGGGTGCTGTGCCTTGAGCAGAGAAAGTGCTGGGGAGGGAAACAACAGGCTTGTTGAAACAGAGGAAGGAACAGAGAAGTAACTTCTGAAGATTTTTAGGCACAGGAATTTACTTGGATAGCTGTGTAGGCATAGGCTGACTGCCTGGTACAGCTTCACTTTCATCCTTATTGTCTTCTTGATCCTAGTGTGCAGCTGTTATGTAAACAAAAAATCTAGCCACCTCCTAATTAATCTTCTCTTCAGCCATGTGTCAAAAGCTGTTTGCAGTCATACAGTTTCTAACCTCTTTTCTTTTCACTTGTATTTTATTGGGTGATTTTCTGGGATTTCTGGACTGCCTTCCTGGCTGGAGTCTATCAGTGTTCTTTAAATGTGAATAACATGCTAACATGTGAACCTGTAAGGCAAAACTGGAACTCTTGGGGGTTTTTTTCTTCAAACTTGGGGAGTGGGGTGGAGTTCTTCCTTCTGCCACTTTCAAGACTGATAAACAATTCTGAGAAAAGATCTACAGCTCAGTAGAGAAGGAAACAACAGTGCAGCTCCATAGCATAGTAAGTGGTTGTTGTTGCTGAGCCAGTTTATTTTCCCTGGGTAAACGTCAGAATTTGTGCTCAGTGAAATAGGAAGCCTCTTAATTCTTAATATGAGGAGCTTAGGTTTATGAACTAATATATGATGTGTGAGCTAAATGCAGTGGTTTACAACCATTACTGGTGTAGCAGAGCTTGTTCTTTTGGTCTTTAAATACTTGATATATATACAAGAAATTGCTGCACCAGGCAACACAACAAATGAACATTCCTCATTTGAAGATACTTCAAAAACTAGAACCTTGTAGGCTTCTGGAAACAAATGCTATGTCAGAGTTTCTGTAAAAATCCTGGAATTACCGTGCATTGGGAAAGATGTTCATGGTCTCAGTCACTTGGCTTGTATTTCCAGCTATAAAATTTGGGCTGAATGGTAGAATTTAGAGTTGTAGGATCAGACACACATAATGTCTCATTCACTGGTGAGAAAAGATCAAGAGTTCAAACCTGCTTTAAAACCAAAAACCAGCACTGTAACCTGCTAGAGATGGGTGGCTCTCATATGAGGGTAGTGTGTATTGAAGGAGAAGGGAATATCATCCATCCTCTGGCAGTGTTTGGATACTATGGGGGTGAGTAGCTGGTTTTCATTATGTGCAGATAATATGCTCTCAGTCCTGATGGGGCGGTGTTCAGGAAAAAAGGAGAAATCAGTACAGTGAGCAAAATTGTGAAATTGATGCCTTTCCTGTAATGCTAAGGTAACTTTTTGCTGCTTTATTTCAGCATCTTGGCGTGCATAAGTCCTGAAGCAGTGGTGCCTGGGTTAAATTCCATGTTACTGGCCAATGTCAGCATGTGTCCCAACGTTGTTGATCTGAGCATGGAAGCCAACGCCATAGCCCTGAAGTACCTCAGTGAAAATCAGTTATCCCGGCTGTCCCTCAGCCGCTCAGGCCAGAACCCTCGCACAGATTTCTCCTTCCAGGACATCCTGCAAACAAATACAGACAAGAGCATGGTTGGTCTGAGTTTAATTTCTCCCAACAACATGTCCTTTGCAACCAAGAAGTACATGAAGCGATATGGGCTGATACAGGGCAGTGACAGCAGCGAGGATGAAGAGGAGCTGCAGGCTCAAGAGGACAATTTTGGCACTGTCAAAAGCAAAAGCATGCCAGACAAAAACTGTGCCCCTGCATTGGACAGCTTCAGCCACCAGACTGAATTACCCAAAAGAGTGGATGGAAGGGTTCCCATTCATCTAAAAAGTCACAGCAGAGAGTTGGCTACTAATGCTTCACCAGAATTAAACAACCCTGTGTTAAGAAACATTACAAATGAAATTTTTCCTCCCAGAACAGATCAAGCAAATGAAAACCCACTTCAGTTCCTGAAGGATTTAAAATCAAAAACCAGATTGTTTCCTGGGAGGGTTGAATTCACTGAACAACCTGTCAGGAAAGATGAAGGTGATACTCAGGCCTTTCGTGGAAATCTGCACACTCCAACCCTTGAAATGTTAAACCAGTCAAACAGCATCAATTCTGTTGGCACCATTCTTGATGTCAAACAACTCAGGCAATTACCAAAGCTGTTCTGAACATCCCTTGAGATGGCTGCAACCACTGCTTCAAATCAGAGGGCCCTCTCTGTAAAAGAGCACAGGAAACCACGGATTGAGCTCTCTTTGAAGAGGTCACTCTGTTGTAGCAGTGTAAAACTTGCAGAACTTTCAGCCAGCTCAGGGACAGCCACCTCAAAGTGCCTGGCTGAGGCAGTGCTGATCAGCACAGACATATGTGTGCACTTTTGTTTACAGTTAGGTGAGATTTTAGAGCATATTGAAGGTGAATCAACTTGAGCCCAAGATGTACTTATATAATTTTTAACAGTGGTGATTTTTTACTTACGTGTTCTTTTGTTAACTTTTTAAAACAGACTTCTTTCCATGTTTGTGCCAACTGTGAGCCACTGATAATGTGTGTGGCAGAGCAGGGGTAACAGATCTAAAGCACTAATTTTTAGAAGTTTGCTGAAATGGTTGGATTCCTGTTTGTGGGTTGTGTCTGTGGGGAAGGGAAATATAACTTTGGCTTTACTTTGCATAAAACTATTTCAAATTCAGCCAAAATGGCACAAACTCTCTGTATCATGAAATCTTTGAAGGAAACAGGGGAAAGCTGGCACTTTTAAGACTTGTAATTTTTTTCATCTCTATGTTTTCTATTTATTTAAAATTACATACTGCTGATAAAGGTCAAAGTTTCCATTAAAAAAATTAATCTTCACTTGACTAATGCTGCCTTTATTTAAGACACATGTGGCTTTCCAGCCATTGTTAAAATTGTTAACTTGAAGTTCAGTAGTTCACCTGCTGCTGAACTCATCAGGAGTCTGATACTGGGTGGTGGGATAAGCAGAAATAATAATTTACTTTGTTCTGAATGAACACATAAATTTCTGTCACCAAGACTCCAGTCTATTAATGAAGCAGCTCTTTTCCATAACCTTGTGATGATAATATTGCACAAGGTGAAGAGTTGGCTGGAAGTGGTGATTCATTCCCATTCCCACCATTCCTGGTGGGAGGACAGTGAAATGATGGTGGAGCCATGTGTTTTCTCACTGGCCTTTTAGGTGCATCAGCATTCTCTCACAGGCTTTGGAACAAACTTTGTTTTAGTGATGGCATTGTCTCAACAGCAGTTCAGCCTGGTCCTGACCTTGCCTTTCCTGTTCTGACTGTTAAAGCAGAGATCAAAACACCCTCTACTGAAATCCTGGGCCTTTCCCAGTCACAGCCTAAGGACTGCAGTGTTATTAGTATGTTTGAGTGGGCACTAATTGCTAATTAATTTATTACAGAATTGGGCTGAGATAAACCACGTGCTGTTTTGAAGCAGTACAGAGAAAGGAAGGCACCAGCTCCTTTTAAGCCAGAATTTCTCCTCTCACGCAGCCTCTTCCATCAACAAGGGTATTTGCTTCCTTTCAGGAAAGGTGCTACTTTACTGTGCTGAAAAATAAAACCTTTCTCAGTCCCTGAATCTCCCCTGGATCAGGCATAAGCTTATTATCTGCCAGCACATTTTCTGCTGAATCAGTCAAAAAATAGTTAATGTTTTTGAACATTCCAGTGAGATGTATGAGGCAATTCATACCTCTGAGCTATTGTTGCAGGGTTTTGTTCTTTGTTTCCTATTGTAAAATGTCTGGAAACACAGGAAGATGACAGCTGTATTGGTTAATATTTTAAAGACTTTCTTCAAATGCTCAAGGGCTAGAAACAATTTGAAAACAAAAGCCAAACTACTTGCACACAGCTCAGGACAAGGGTGTGGTGTTATTATAAGTTACACAAAGCATATAATCCTGGATAGCAACCTCCAAGCAAGCAAAATGTTAATTTACTGGACCAAAACAAAAAAACTGTTCCTTGGCTGAGAAGAGCCT
>WBNQ01019907.1:53083-67274 GCA_013401375.1 Spizella passerina | reverse complement strand
TTTTTTTTTACTTTATTATTTTAAATTTTGGTTTACGGTAAAGTGCCACAGGCAGCAGTGGTTTGCACTTTCCTAATTACCTATAAAGATTTTGTGGCATGTCAGCAGGGTTGAGCCCATATTCTTCACAAACAGCTTCACTAGGAGGAAGCTGAACAAAAGGAATAAGGCTCTGCAACTGAAAAAAGAAAAAAGAGAAGGAAGTGAAATATCAAACCTATATAGATTTTTCCATTCTATTTTATTGTCATTTATTAGCCTTAAAATTTATTTGAGAAAAATGGTGGGTTTTGGTTGACCAAGAGCTGACCAACACAAACACTTAAAATATCCAAACCTACTAGAAGATAATAGCACTGTTCACTGAGAAACAGAAAAATGCCTCTAAGAAATGCTTATTTTCATCCTTTGATATCACAATGTGTGCTTTAGTTATTTCACAGACCCTTACATTAAATGTACACAGGCAGAACAATAAAATGATTAACAGTTTGACATATAAATAACCTAAACAAGTTTTATGCTAAAATAAAAGACAGAAAGAGTACTAGAAGTTTCTTCTAAAAGGACAATAAAACTATTAAAAAATGTGTTATTTGAATCACAAGCTCCCTCAGAACAGTTACATTTACCAGAAACATTATCCCAGTCATGCCACTATTATTTTTCTGCCATTAGAGCAGCTCCTATCAATTTAAGTATTAAACATTAAAATACAGGCTATAAACTAAACATTCTATTCAGATAACACTCAATTTCCAACTATGCTTGGTGCCACAAGGCAAGACAAAGTTACATCTTCCCTCCCATCTTTCAGCCACAGCATGAACAGGTTTTGAGATCTCTGTATGGGTGCTGTGGAGGGAAAAATGTTTATCCACAGCCAGCAGCTATCAACCACTCAGTATTTCTGATGACTGTAATATACAGTTGTAGGAAGGATGTTTTTGAGCTTTTTTTCATCTCTGCTCTCATCTAGAGGAGAACAATTATTTTTACATGTGTTCCTCAGAAAGCATCACAGTCTACAGCTTTACAGGGGCTGGCTGCAATCCCATTTAAAGGTTATCCAGCATAAAACTCAGTTTCATAGGAAGAGTTTGCCAGAGTGAATGTATCTCAGTTTTCTGTTCCTCAGTTAAGACTTTCACATCACACCATTTTAAGGCTTTTTTAAATTGCTTGTTCTTGTGACACACAGTCCATCTGCTGACACAACAGCTCTTAAAACTGGTTTCAGAGAAATATTAAGCCATAACCCCATTTCCTAAATAATTTCTAAAACATCTGTGAGCAGATCCAGGACTTTCAGAGTCCGTGGAGGCCGGGGTGTCTCTCCTCTGTCGGCCTCTGGGGTGTGCTGCAGACCAACACTGCATCCTCTCACACTTACTAAATATTAAANATATTTATATATATATATATGAAAAATAGTACTTTAAAAATAAACAGGACATTTACAAGACTGATATTTAGCAGGGACACAGCAGTTCCCAGCTTCCCAGCTTTAAAGTGCAGATAAGTGATCATGATATAGATTCTTTTCAAAATCTGAAAATCTGAGAATGAACCTTTAAATCCAAATATTGCAAAGTAGAAGAGAAAAGCATACAAGAAGACTTTTGTTATTTGGTTAAGATGTAAGACAGGCATGAAATAATCTGTAATGAGTACATTCTACAGAGAAGTGAATTTCATTCAGCAGTGAATGAATTCTGTGGGACAATACTCCTTTGAATTGGGAATTTCTGCTCTTGCCTTTTTGATGTTTCTTTGGAACTCTTTGTGCCGCACTGGTAAGGTGTAAAACAGCTGCTGGATGCTGACAGTGGTGCCCTGCTGCCGTGGGAAAGGCGTCCTCTGGGTAATCCTGCCATTGTGATCAAACACCAAACGAGTGCCAACCTTTGCTGACTTGTGACAGGTGAAAATGGTGACATCACTGGTGGGAGGAGAGAGGCAACAGAATTATTCACTGAGCACCATATTATCTTATCTATTCCTCATGACAAGCAGCATAGAATCTACAGCAATACTGGTAATTTTATTTAAACAACTCTTCCCCATACACAACCAAGAACCTGTTCTTTAGAGTAGTGTAACATTTCCCTAGCTGCACATCCTTATTTGTATCACTTTCATCCCCCTCTTATAAAACTCAGTGTTAAAATCTAGTTTTGCTGAACACTACATTTACTAATAGATACCAGCAGCACTGTGCACAAGGGCTGATTTAAAATCTACAGTTGGTCTGAAAGAAATTTAAGCACAACCTTAATGAGTTACAACCTAACAACCAGCACTTAAATATTACAGTGCTTTACATCAAATACTCATGCAAATACACAATCCCACCCTGTAAAGATCTGCATCCTTAAGTAACACCAAATTTTGTACATGAAATGACCAATTAGGTGCTTAGAAACACAGAATAATTTTGTTGGAAACGACTCAGGATGTCATGCAACCTATTGCTCAGAACTGACCTGACAGTAAGGAACAGGAAGTTTCCAAAGCCCCACTTTGTCAATAATGTAAACTGAAAGGTTGCAGTGGTTTTGTGCATACAGAAACTTCCTACTACTAATAAATAATATTAATTACCTTAATGCACACAGTGAACTCAAAGCTTCACCTCGAAACCCAAATGTTTCAACATGTATTAGATCAGAAAAATCTTGTATCTTTGATGTGTAATGTTTCAGAGCTGGAAAAAGATATTTCAAATTTACATTTTACTTCAAAGTGCCACTGGTCTATGCAAGTACATTTTGTATGCATATCAAGAAGCAAAACACCTTCTGTTTTATTCACTGCATTCTACATAACTATTAAAGACAAAATACTGCTTGCTTTCCCTTCCTCCTATAAACAAGAGCTCTTTAAAAACCTCAAATGCACCTGCTATTTCACACTTACATCACAGATTTATTCAGCATTATTGCTATAAGCTGCACAAGATGCCTCAGAGCAGGACACAGTACCTGCCTCTGCTGCTGCTGGACCTGGAGAGATTTTGTCCTGCCAGAAATCAGCACCAGCCTGTGCTGTGCAAGGTGCACAGAGGATAAGCACAAGCAGCAGCACCCCTGAACTTTCACTGTGCTGGAACAGCAGCACATTGAGTTTCTGATGAACCAAAATTGCTCAGTGAACACCAAAGTTACTGAGAAATAACCTATGGGGAAAAGATTCCTAGGTGTTTTATCAAAAAAGAAATTACAGTATTTCTGCTGCAGTGGTTAGATTCATCAGACAGTGTTGTTTCTGCTCCCATTTTGTGCCATTCCAAACTAGCAAATGGGAAGTTTGACAGTCAGGGCAATGTCAGTTCCACTTCAGCAATGCTCGAGTTTATAATTCACCTTCCCAAAGCAGCCCCTTCCACACAGTTCAACTCCAACAGCAACCAATGATTAAACATGAATTAATCCACATGAATTTTTAAGATTTTCTCCTCTGTGATTATTTGTATTGCTCGTGCCACTTAAATAAGCAAAGTAACCAAAGACTATTTCTGAGTTACAAGAACTATAACTACAAGAGCACTACAGAAGATCAGTCTAGTGCTGCTCAAGTCTGGCAGGTAACACACACCTGTAAAAGCCAAGTGTCCATTAAATATGATTAAACTAAATGCCCACATCTAAATTACAAAAAAAATTCAACTTACTCAAGCCTTCAAAGTTTTCCTCTTCCACTCCACCTCCATTATCTGAAACTTCTATCAGTTCTGCCCCATGATCTTTAAGTTTTATATCTACAAAATTGAGACATAAAGTATTTTAATTCTTTATGTTCACACATGGTGTTTGGTATAAATTTTGCACTTGAAGTCAACTTTTCAAATAAAAACTTTCCATGTCAAAATTGAATAATAACAGGAAAAAAGCAAACAAACGAACATAAAAACACCCTAACCCCTGACAGCTATCAAAAGTTAGATCAATCTAATGCAAACCAGTCTGTAGTTTCAGGTAATTCAGCTTCACTGAACTTGTGTCTGAACAGAAGTTTTCCCAATTATCCCAGCCACCATCCTGGAAGCTCTGGAAACCAGCCCTGCTTTACCCTGTGCTAGCCCAAGGCCAGCGGCTGGCACAGCCTGATCACCGCTGCTGCATGGAACAACCACTTTTTTAGTGGCCAAAGGGGCCGCTAGAAATTAAATAACACAATTTCACACGCTGCTAGGAATGCAGCTGGAGTCTGGCAATCAGAATGCTTTATTAACCTGAGGTGTAAAATCACTGCAAAGATGCTTGGCCCAAACGGAAAGTACTTGCCCAGATTTGTTAACACGCACTCGGTTTTGAGGGAAAAGACGTGCTTTAGAAGCCTATGGAAAGTTCTGAAATTCGAGGAAGAGTTACCGATGTTGGTAGCTCCGGCATCCAGGCTGTTCTCCACCAGCTCTTTCACGGCAGTGCCGAGGTTCAGCACGACCTGCCCCGAGCAGATGCGATGCACAGAGCGGCGGTCGATGGGCCGGATGGCCCCGGCGGGCTGCGGGCTGGGGACAGAGGGACAGCAAAGCACGGGCAGCGGTGAGAGCGGGCAGAAACCCCTCAGGCTTCCCCAAGCGAGCCGGGAGGGGAGGCAGGAACCAGGGGAAGCCGGAACCGCGCCGGTAGCCTGGGTACGGCCCGGGCGAGGAGCGCGGCTCCCGTGAGGGGAGCAAAGCGGCCTGGGCGCTGTGCGAGCGCGGGGACCAGGGCCGGTGCCGGGTCGGTGCACACACTCACCAGGGCGCAGCCGCCTCCATCGGGGCCCCGGCGGGGCGGGACGCGCCGCGCTCTCCTCAGGCCCCCGCCCCGCTCGCTCAGCGCCGGGAGCGGCCGGAGCGCGCCCGCCCCACATGGACGGCGCTCCCGGCCCGGCGGCGTAACCCCGCCCACCGTCCTGTGGGGACGCGCTCCGCCACTCAACGCCGGCCAATAGCAGGAGGCCGTACGGGCGAACCCGTAGCCCATAGGGTGACATGCGTGTCACTCACGGCCGCTCCGCCAATGGGCGCGGGGGTGGGCGGGCCAGCGACGGCCGAGCGGGCGTGCGGCGGGCCGGGAGCCGCCATGCCCGCGATGTACAAGGTGCGGCCGCTGCACAGCGCGGCAGTGCTGGCGGAGCACCTGCCCAGCTGCATGTACCCCCTGCCTAACCTGCACCGCGCCCCTGGCACCGCCGCACCGCCGCAGGTACGAGCGAGGGGTGGGCGGAAGGACCTGCTTGGGCTGGGGCCCGCGGTGCTCGCTCTGGCGAGGTCAGGCATGCGGCCGCTGGGCCGGTGTTCCCTCCGGTGAGAGCCCCAGCTCCGGTATGGATCGGGAGGAGCCTCCGGTGCCGGAGAGCTCCCGGGGCCGAGTCCCACTGCTTCAGCCCCCAGAAGGGGCCCTGACGCCGGCTCGCCGTAAGCGGCACGTCCCAGAGTTAAATAAAATCAGCGTTTTCAATAATTTCTCTGTAGTTTCTTTAAAGCCTTCCGCAGTTCTCATTTTAACTTTTCTGGGCTCTCGCGTGTGTCCCTGTGGCGGTTTTTGTGTTTGAATGGCCGTGCTGAGCTCCCTGCCGGCCCGGGAGAGCCCAGCAGGCCTCGCTCCGTCCTGCTGCATCATCGCTCTGCTGCCTCAGCTCGGGCTCCAGCCAGATACGCTCCCTCAGCCGCAGCTTCCAGTTTCAGTTTCTTTTGCCTTAAATAAGGCAAAAACGCCAAATACTGTGTTACATAGGTCTAGTTGAGCAGCGTCTCTCCAGTGCCAGGAGTGCCTGGCATTCTCACAGGCCACTTGTGGCCAGTTTTAGCTTGATGCCATCCTGGATTTGCTGTGCCCTCACACAGGCTGATAGTGGAGACACTGAGGAGGAGCAGCTTTGGGGCAGAACTTAACAGAAATGCTAATGAAATACCTTCCCATTGCAAAGTATGGAATTGTGTACTAACTAAATAATGGCCACTTAAGAGGTCTTCCCTTGTCTTGTCTTTGAGAATATTTTGTTAAATGGATATAAAGATTTTACTTGGATACCTTGTTTAGCTCCTCATCCATGATAGTTTGGGTTTGTTTAATCCTTATTCAGGATGCTTAGAAATAGGTTACTTGAAAATTTTTCTTTAACATTATTTTAAGCTAGTAGACTTAAAACCTGCCACAGGAATATATTTTTCATCCTCTTTTAAAAGAGATTGTAAGATGAGATGCTTGTGAGGTAATACAGATAAAAAGTTGCATTGGTATTAACATGTAAAGCCCAAGGTCTTTTTTTTCCACTATAATTTATATTCTTTGACACAAAGACTGAATCCACACAATATACCATCCATCTAAACTTGCAGAGATTTTTGTTTTATTAACTACCTGATTTGTCAGAAAGTTTCCATGTTTGGCCACTGTACCACAGACTTACCAACTTTGCTCTTCTGGGCTGAAAAGAACGTGACAAGCTGTCTTTGATTTTTCAGTCATTGTTCAGCACTTCACTGCCAACTCTTTGTCTCATTTTGACTGTGTTACAGAGTTTGCTGTAACTAATGGTTTAGAAGACTCTACTAAGCAGGAAGATTTCAGGAATTTATTAAATATGCCATTTCACCATACTCATACAGACGAGAGACTACTGATAGACATAAGCCCATGGTCTGGCTGTTTGTAGGTGTTTAGTCTTTCAAAACTTAACCTTAAGTGAGCTGTAGACTATTTTGACACTGAGTTGAGTGAATGTTTACATGGCCTTGCTTTTTCCTCTCCTGTAGGAGGAGGTTGACCCAACACTTCAGGCACTTGAATCCCGCCAGGAAGAGATTCTGAAGCGCTTGTATGAACTGAAGAGTGCTGTGGATGGACTCTCCAAGATGATACAAACCCCAGATGCTGACTTTGATGTAACAAATATCATTCAAACGGATCAATCTTCTCCTTTGTCAACAAATGGAGCAGATTTAGATCTGATGCTCGGAAAGGTGAGTTTAGTTGAGCAGCTACATTGGTACTTTCTTAACATTCCATTTTCAGGGCTGGAAGGGGGGGCATTAAAACCTGGGACATTCAGAACTCAATACACAACCTACAATTACCAGTATATTACATGTCAAGGAAGGAAGATGTTTAAAGGTCTAAACGAATTTTAAATGTGCAAGCTTGAATTTATTTACTTGACTATCATTAGAATTTCAGGAATACACATGCATGACTATGTACATTTTGGTGTCAAATGAAAGCAATAGTTATGAGTATGATCTGGAATGTGTCTTACCTGCTGAATGTTTTACTTTCCATTCAGGATTATGGAGCCCTGAAAGATGTTGTCATCAATGCAAATCCTTCTCTACCTCCACTGTCACTGTTAGTGATACACAGTCTGCTTTGTGAACGGTACAAAATTTTATCAGCTGTTCACACACATTCATCAGTGAAAAGTGTGCCAGAAAACCTCTTGAAATGCTTTGGAGAGCAGACTAAGAAGCAGCCACGTCATGAGTATCAGTTGGGCTTTACTCTGATTTGGAAAGATGGTAAGAAGGAAATTTGTAGATCAATATTTTACAATAGAAGAGAAAACGAAAGTTGTGCTATAAACCCTTGCACACAAGATGCCTCATTGTCCTTGTGCTGACATATGGTGGATATGAAGAAGCAGGAAACATTTTTGTTCTCTTTTCATAGCTGTGAACCATGCTGGGCCAGAAGAGGAAGATTCTTGTTCATAGTTACTGCTGTTAAAATACGTGTGGCATTGACAGGGTTGTTTTTTTTAATAAAAATGGGTTTTTTTAGTTTCTACAAATAAGGTAGCTACAAGAGAAATTATGGGGGAGATTTGGCTGAATTTTTCAAAAAGTGACCTCTTTATGCCACAAGACAGAACTGTTCATCAGGTTAATGATAATAACAGTGGTGCTGGCATCACAAACGTTCATCATGGGATTACTGTTCTAGTTAATTTCTTTACTATGTTGGATTCACTTTTTTTTTTCTTCTGTTAATTTCAGTTCCCAAACCCCAGATGAAGTTCAGCATTCAAACCATGTGCCCCATAGAAGGAGAGGGGAACATCGCTCGATTTCTCTTTTCCCTGTTTGGGCAGAAGTACAACGCAGTTACCTCGACTCTGATCGACAGCTGGGTGGACACAGCCATGTTCCAGCTGAAAGAAGGCAGCAGCAAGGAGAGGGGAGCGGTGCTGCGCTCCATGAACGCTGCCCTGGGCAAGAGCCCGTGGCTGGTGGGCAGTGAACTGACGCTGGCCGACGTGGTGGCGTGGAGCGCGCTGCAGCAGACGGGCTCTGCCAGCAGCGCCCCGGCCAACGTGCAGAAGTGGATCAAGTCCTGTGAGAACCTGGCACCTTTCAGCTCTGTGATGAAGCTACTCAAGTGAGCCCCTACCCTTCACAGTGATGATGTTTTAATCTTACTCCACATCATGTCTGCTGTAATGTTTGAGTCCTTTCTGAGATGTATTTTAGGTATTACAGTTGGACAGAATCCTAAAATAATAAAAGCATTACAGCTGCCTTTTGGGTGTGACCTTCCTTTTTTGTAACTCTTGTGTAACACGTTTGTTCAATGGCTACATTATGTAAATTAATCCTACGTAAATACAGCCTGTGCTCTTAGTTTTTCCACTGCAACATTCTTCTTTTCTCAGGAGCCTTTGGGCAAGGCAAAAGGATAAATACCTTTTAAGAACAGACAGCCACATGAAAATGCATTGAAGTATTTTATGTAAAAAAAGAAACGTTTTATATAACTTAAAACACGATCAAGGATAGTTCTTCCTGTACTTAAACAGGAGAGCCTTGTCTTGTTTGTTCATCTTGCTCTTCAGAAAGCTGTCTTATTGTCTCCCTCAGCTTCTCTATTTCTTCTTCTTGCTGTCTCACCTTCTGCTGGAGGTTAGAAATAACCTGAAAATGAGAGTCAGTTTACTTCATTTATAGCTAAACAAGGATATAAAGCCTTATTGCCCTACTTGAATTGTGCTTGCAATCCACTAGACACAGTGCAGCAGCACTCAGCTATTCTACATTCAAGTGACTATAACTTAAATTCATAAAGCAGTAGGGCATGGAAAAGGAAAAATGATTAGAAGAATCTGCAGATGTGATGAAAAGCTTTGAAAGCTTTTCTGACTATAAAAATGCCTCTCAACTGTACAGTCTTCAGAAAGTTGCCTAAAGTTAATGACCAGCTATCTCATTGCAAAGACACCAGAAATAATACAGTGGCCTAAATACTGTAATCAGAAAAAGAGTCTTAAGAGGAACGTGTGATTAAGTTCCAAGCCAAACACATGTAATGCAGGCAAGGATACAAAGGGCATTTTCTTTTTATGTTCCTTTAGGCTGGAGGGGTTGGGGTTGCTGGCACAAGTTACCTGCTCTGTGGTGTGGAAGAGTTCACTGTCCCGAAGCTGAGCCGCTGTCGGGCGTTCCGTAGCTCTTGGACTGGTGAGGAGTTTCACATACTTGGCCTGAGTGGGCCATTTCTTGTAGAAAGTGTGAGGAATTTGGCCAGTCCTTAAATGTGTAAGGACTTCTGTTCTTTCCATTTCTGTTCCAAATGGCTGGAAGAGTTCTAGCAGGACAACACCCAAGCTGTACATGTCTGACTGTTAATGGGGTGAAGAGAAAGTTCTGGGATAACTGCTGTTTTAACTTAGTGGGCTTCTTTTTCTTATAAAATCATTATATGAAAAAGTTTCACAACAGTGAAGTTTCATGATTATATGAAGATTATATGAAGAATCATGAAGAATCATGAAGAGCATGAAGAGCATATGAAGATTATATGAAGAGCATCATGACACTACTAAACACAAATTCAAACTGATATACATTCTCAACAGATGAAAAAAAGTTTTGCTTTAACAGCAACAAGAACGGGAAGTTGAAATCCATGTTTCAAGAAGAACACTAGGAGTGACAGTAGGAGGAATGTTTATGTATTTGCCAAATGAAAGGCTTGATTATTTTTATTAATTAGCATGTTAACAGAGAAAAGAAGAAACAAAACAAAGTTCTCTACCTTGAAATCATAGTGAGATCCCTGCAGTTGTTCTGGCGAGGCATAGAGGCAGGTCCCCACTCCTGAGGTGTGTGTCAGTCCTTTGAAAGGCAATTGAGACTTAGCAAGTGTTGTTACCCTTGCAAGTAAGAGTTTAATGATTTTAATACCATAGGAACTTAAACACTGAAAGCCATGACACTTTCTTCTCTTACCATTTATCCGTTCTGTCTGAAACCCCTGGTCTGCATCATCCCAAAGAAGGTCTTTGCAGGCTAATCCAAAGTCACCTATTTTTACCTGATGATCTGATCCATGTAGAAAGATATTTCTAGGCTGTAAATGAAGACAGAATACAATTTAGAAACATGTCTATATAAAGAATTACAGAAGTTCAGCTGTTTCAAAGTCTGTAAAATCCAGGGTTTCACAGGTATAAGATGATTATTTAACATTTTTTAGTAGTGGGAGAGAAAAAAATAGTTATTGCTGATACCAAATCATGTGTTAGCAACACCTTTTGGGCCAAAAAGCCACATATCTGGAGCAAGGGAAAAAAAGGAAGAAAAGCAAAACAGAAAACCCCCAAGATTTAGTGAAAATATTAAGTACATTTCTTTCCCCAACAGAAACTGGGAAATTTGCAGAACAGGAACAGGCAGAGTGGACAGTAAATTTGACCAACTGATGTAGCAGGAAGGATGACTAAATATCATTGGGCTAGACATAATACAACCCAAAATACACTTTTCTGTATGATAAGGAGCTGCAATATGCTACTTGGTTCTGAGAAGCTGCTAGGAAAAAAAAAACAAATTATGACAGACTTGAGAGCTCTGACTCAGAAAACTGAAATATATTTTATCCATATATTTTGGTTTTAGGATCACGAAGAAGGAGAAATGCAAACTTTATGTACCTAGAAAAATTCCCCAACTTGTTCAGGTGGCACAAAGGAAATACTTAGTCTTTTATTAGTGTATAAAGGAGATGTGAATAGTTTAACAAGAGATGGGCAATTTCCATTCTTTTCCTTTCTTCAATACAGATCAAACTTAAAAGATGCAGCACTGTTGAATAAGTTGCTAGGCTTCTCATATCCACTGAAGTAAAAACATATCCAAGACACCCACCCACTGGGCTTCTGTTCTCAGAAATTCACACACTGAAAGACTTTCTTAGAATATTATCCCAGAAATTACAGTCTCTGCTAGGTATCTGCAAAATCACCATTAGAAGAATATATGGTGAAACCCATGAGAACTGGCTCAAAACCAAGTCTGCAGTAACTGTATGGAATTCTGGAATTCTTGATATAACTACCAGACTGGACAATAAGGTCAGGATGATGCTAAATGGGGAGGCAAAATGAAAAATTGTTCACCCCAGAACAGTTGACAGAAAAATTAAAATTAATCCAGAGTGAAGATTGTGGGATTTCAAGTTGTTCCAAGCTTCCACATGTGAAGTTTTAATAATCATGATTTCTTCATGCAGCTGCTGTATCAGATGCAGAAAACCTGAGTAGGCAGCAAAGTAGGAAAACCCACATTCACTTCCTTGCTATTCAGGTCTATCAGTAAGCAAGTAACTAGAACATTTTCAAAAGCTAACTGTATGCAGTTAGCAAACTGAAGTGTAGTCAAGGGGCTTTGTTAATGTTTGTAATTACCTAAAATATTCTTTTTTTAGGTAATTAAGTTGCTTTCCTGATTAAGGAAAGACTGATACAAAAGAAAACTGATCTGACCATACCTGTTTCTGAAGGAAAATGGCTTCAAAGGAGAAAACACCTCCAGAGCTGAAAATCCACCTGTAAGTCAGTGTAACAGTACTATGCTGATAGCAAAGAAAGCATGGCACTGCTATAGAGGAGATTATGTATTTTCTCATATGCAACAACTAAATTCTTAAGAGCCCAGGTGATCTCTAATGCAACTATGAAGTTGCTTTAATTCTCCCCTAATGTAAATTGTCTTTGTTTTCTTCAACCTCAAGTAATAATTTGATGAACTTACTTTAATGTCTCGATGCATCACTCCCATGCTGTGGATATAGCAAACTCCTTCCACTACCTCCTGGAAAATCTTCATTGTCCAGGGAACATCCACGAGATGGTATGGACCTTAAAACAAATTATTTCACCTAGTTTTACTGAGTTATGTAAGATTATGGTGGAATTCTGGTTGAATTATGTTTATTATGCTGTGGAATAAATTTTTAACAGAATGAGTCAGCCAAAAGTCACTAACATCAAAATTCCAAAAAGGGAAGGTCAGGGAACATGAACATATATCCTTCTGAAAAGATTCTTCCAAACCCCATCAGACAGTTATTTGATTATGAATTTAGCAAACTTTTTACTTTCATGTAAGTCCTGACCGAGCATGAAAAATACAGTTCCAGATAAAATCATAATAATTTATGTAGTGACATGCTGTCTGTATTGCTTTGCACTCTTCTTGTTTTATTCCTAATCCTTCTGCTGCTGTGCTACCCTCTGAAATTCCTCAATCTCCTCTGACTGTAGCTGTCCTAAATAAACTTAGCACCTCCTTGTTTTGACCATTTTCCACATTACTGTTTTATTAAACTACATTGTCTCCCTCCTCTAATGAGCCATATTTAACATGTCTTTTTGAGCACTCACCATTTACTCACATTTGGATTTCTATCTCATTGTGTCTAACCTATGATAATATTCACCTTTTCCATGAAAAGGTGTGAAAACAGCATTTTGCAAGCTGAAATGCCATCATAATTCTGTCATTTCCTGGAATATCATCATTTAGCTCATGAAAGCTAAAATATTATGATTACAGGAGAGATTGTGGAAATCAGCTGACAGTTTGCTGGTAAACCTGTCTCTATGAATGAAAACAACAGATTTACCTTAATAGTAATTAAAACCAAGATAAAACTTTAATCACACATTTTGTTTTACAACCTGATGTGCATAAGCTGCCTTTGTACAACCACCCCAGAGAATGGAACAAGTCTCTACTGCTTTAAGAGCATTGGATTTGTTCTTCCAAATGTCAACAGTTGCTGATGACTGCTTGGTAGGAGGGCACCAGAACCCCCTGGTCACTCAGAAAAAGTCAATGTTACATTCTTTAACCTATTACAAATTAACCTGTCTGGATCAAATGATATAATTGTATTTTCTGCAGCAGATAAATTAGCCTTTAACCAGCTTTCTGAGAAGCAGCAGATTCTGTCAATAAAAAACTCTGTTCCAAATAAGGAGCATTGCCCAGACACTGATCTCCCCTGGTAACAACTATGCCTCAGGCATTCAGTCATTCTTTTTTGAAGAGCTGTCTAAAACTCAGGAATTTCAATTCTTTTACCAACATCTACCATGCACAAATTCAATACAAGCTGCTATTCGATTAAGTGAATAAAGAATTTAATAGAAGATCTGTATTATAAGCTGCTAAAGTAAAATAAAATTAGATAACTGCACTTAAAATTACAAAAAAAAATTATATGCTTTACAATGAACAAGACAGTGATGAATCTTACTAGAAGTGTCCTCTGATCTCTTGTTACATCTTTTATTACGGTCAGCAATCCAGTCCCACAGGGATATTTCACACAATTGCATTTGTATATGAAGCATCAAGTGATACTCCACCTAACAGAAAAATAGTTGTACATAATTTTGCCATTGTAACATGAACAATATTTCCTCAGTTATTTTCTTTAATGCAAATAAACCCAAAATTTATTAAACAAAAACAGGTACCAAAAGGACATCAAGTATAGTATTAGAAATCTACTGCACTCAAGAAGCAGATGCAACAATGCTATCTAGTTTTGAGTTTTTTGCTCGTTTCTCAAATTTTAACAATTGTTACATGATAAATGCCAGATGTATCTTTGATATTCAAATTAGAGTTTGAAACCTTCTAGAAATACTAAACAGAGGTTTATTCCAGCTTAATGAATATAAAATAGCAGGAAAAAAATCAACTTCTTGATACAGAATTTTATGGAATCACAGAATTGTTTAGGTTGGAAAAGGCCTTTGAGTCTTTATTTATTACCATTAATATGCAGCTCAGTTTCTGGTAATGGAACAGCTGATCTGATAACCTGGACAACTCAAGCAGACACCTTTAAAACTGGGTTTCTTGCAAGAGGGAACTCCAAGTGATAACAAAAGCTTGAAGTATTCCAGAGCTGGC